>JAQMYK010000013.1:10873394-10887453 GCA_030014345.1 Clarias buthupogon | reverse complement strand
ACAGACCCCCCCCCCCCTCCCCACTCTCTCTCTCTCTCTCTCTCTCTCTCTCTCTCTCCCTCTTTCTCTCTCTCTCACCCTCTCTTAGTCATTCTTTTTAGTAGCCACACCACAATGTGCAGTTGACCACCAAAGCCTGTGGGGCAGAAAGTTGATCTTATTTTTTTATATGCCATTTTATATATACATTGAAAAGCTCTAAAATATAAAATATGATTTAACAAATAGCAGTTCCAGTGCCATGTAGATAATATATGTTATTTTCAGCAACCCATTTATCGACTGAGCATTCAAGTGTCGCTCCTGCTGCGCGATCCTGAGCAAGTGCTCACTGCATTGCTCTAGCATACACAAACATGTTTTCGATGGATGCAAACCAACGTCTTCATTGAACACAGTGTAGCAAGCACACGCAGTTCTGTTTTTTACCATCTCTCAGCACACCACGCTCTAGCTATCCTTAATTTCTCATCAAACAGCTCATCAATCCCTTGATGTGTGTTCCTCAATTACTTTATCTACAAATGGAAGTATTTCAGGATTTCACATTGTGTAAGGAAAGAAAGGCTGTGACACAGAGTTCGGAAAAATCATGCACCCGCCAACATAGATATTCATTTGTTCATTCATTAATTTCTGGAATACTTGTTGCAAGACAGGAATATGCAGCATAGATGGGACTTTAATCCATCACGACTCAATATGCACACACCTTCAGGTTCCTGGATACATTTAATAGCATTCATTCATTCATTCATTCATTCATTCATTCATTCATTCATTTCCCCACTTGCTCGCTTGCTTGTTTATTCATTCAATCAATCTATCAAATTAAATATAAAAATCTGGGCCTAGGCTATCTGCATTATGCTCATTGAGATGTTGAAGATATACTGTTCTTTCCTCAGTAGATATAATAAGTCTATGCACCCCAATTAACATCATATATTTTTATGATTTATAAAAATTTTAGGCCATGATCTAGTTCCACCATCAGCATGATATAGTTAGTAGAAAAAACGAAAATGTTTGATTCTACATACAATAAATGCATTATTCATAATGAATGATATTTATGAATTATTATTCATAATTATTTTGTTTGTTGGTTCGTTAGTTTGGCTGAATTTTACTTTCTTCTACAAAGGAAATCTTTCAGAAGAAGATGAACATTTTGGAAATAGAGCCCTGATCCAAATCCCTTTGAAGACGTCCGTGGACAGAAGATCCACCAGATATGCAACATTTCTGTAAAGAAGGATTCAAGACTGAGTGCTGGATTTACGAGAGGTTTTTAAGTCAAAGCAAACTTGTTATGAAATTTCTCGTGAATAAAGGCATCAAACAGATTGAGATTGAACACAGTACAGTGACGAGACTCTTAGCTACAGTAAAAATGGTGCAAACATTTTAAAGAAGGCCATATGTCCATATGTGAATGAACATCTACCGAGTGGAATGCTTGGTCCTGGTCGCCTGTGACCAGCTTACGATAGAGATACATTTGTTTGTGAGAACTGTACACACATCATTCATCAAAACCACTTACCGGGCAACAGGAGTAGCGGCTGGGAGTTACTGCCACATCCTCCGTAGAGACCTGACCTCGCTCCTCACTTGCCATTTCCACATGTTTGGGCCGTTAAAAGAGTTCCGACCATAGGAGGCCAGCATTTCAGATGTGAACAGAGAAAACTTTCTACCTTGATGGTATCAAAGCACTAATGAAACACTGGGATAAGAGCTTTAGTGTATAAGGGGATTATATAGAGACATAAAGGTAGTTTTTACTCTGGTATTCTGAACAATCAAAAGTCTCAGTTTGACTTGAATGCAAAATCTACTTTAACAAAGGGGTGTCCTTTATATATCACATTTCGTTGTTCTTCTGGATGCTCCTGGGAAAGGCACATACAGTTATGTAAAAAAAAATTAGAACACCCTACGAAAATCTGGGTACAGTATTTTGTAAAAAAAAAAAAAAATGTAACATATGCAGATTAAATCTCAAAGTAAACAATACTGGGAGATTTAAGTAATATAATTAAACAATTCAAACTGAAGAAAAGACTTTTCAAGATCCTCTGTAAATTTTATTCTACAAAATGCATATTCTGAAGAAAAAGTTAGGGCACCCTACCCCTTAATAGTTAGTGTTACCCCCTTTGGCTGAAATAACGGCAGTGAGATGCTTCTTATAACCACCTACCAGTCTCTGACATCAGTAGGAGGAGAGTTTCCTCCACTCCTCAATGCAGAATTCTTTCAGCTGTGAGATGTTTGCTGGGTTTCTTGCATGTACAGCTCGTTTCTTGTCAGCCCACAGCATTTTAATGGGATTAAGATCTAGGCGTTGATTCGGCCTTTCCAGGACTCTCAATTTCTTCATTTTCAGCCAGTCCTTGGTTGATTTACTGGTATGTTTTGGGTCATTGTCATGTTGCATGGTCCAGTTCTGCTTCAGCTTTAATTTTCTGACAGATTGACAGATGGACTCAAATTGTTCCTCAAGCACCTTCTGATACACAGTAGAATTCATGGTGGATTCTATGATGGTGAGCTGGCCAGGTCCTGCTGCAGCAAAGCAGTCCCAAACCATCACACTTTCACCTCCATGCTTCACAGTTGATATGAGGTTCTTTTCCTGGAAGGCTGTCTTTGGTTTACGCCAAACTTGTCCTCGGTTCTGGTGTCCAAATAATAAAATTTTGGACTCATCTATCCAAAGAACATTATTACAAAAGTCCTGGTCTTTGTCAACATTCTCTCTGGCAAACTTCAGTCTGGCCTTGATGTTTCTCTTAGAGAGCAATTCTTTCCTCCTTGCATACCTGCCATGTAAGTTAAATTTGCGCAGTCTCTTTCTAATTGTAGAGACATGCACTTTCACATCAACAGTAGCCAGAGTCTGCTATAGGTCCTGTGATGACATTTTCGGGTTTTTGGTGACCCCTTTTAGCATCTTGTGGTCTGCTCTTCGGGTGAACTTGCTGGGATGAAATAACCTGGCCATGTTGGCAGTTGTTTTAAAAGCCCTCCACTTGTAGACTATTTTTCCGGACAGTGGAATGACTGAATTTAAAATCTTTTGAGATCTTTTTAAATCCCTTACCAGAATAATAGGCTGCTATAATTTTTTTTCTGAAGACCTCAGGGAGCTCTTTTGCTCTCACCATGGTACTCACTCTCATTATAACAATAAGGAGCACACCAATATAAATGTCTGAGGTTTATTAAATAGGGCAAGTCTCATTCAAAGTGCTTAGTAATGATCTACTAATCATGTGCACCTGGTGTGATCCACCTGTGTGTGAATTGAGCCATTTTAAGTGGGAATAAATGTGAAGGTGTCATAACTTTTTCCTAAGTTAGAATATGCATTTTGTAGAATTACATTTACAGAAGATCTTGAAAAGTCTTTTCTTCAGTTTTAATTGTTTAGTTAAATTACTTTAATCTCTCCGTATTGTTAACATTGAGATTAAATAACCATAAATATCCATATATTAATAAATGTTGCAAAATGCTTTCATAGGGTATCCTATGGTTTTACACCGGATGCCCTTCCTGACACAACCCTCCCATTTTATCCAGGCTTTGGACCAATGGCTGGGGTTTGGGCACTGGCTGGGAATCGAAGTCGGGCCTTCCGCATGGCAGGCGAAACACCTACCACTGAGCCACCAGCACCCTCAGTTGCTATATCACATTAAAGGTGGAAAAAGATCTGACATGATTTATCTTTGTGTCATTTTCTTACAAAACACTTCCATTTTAATAGGGATGTATAAAGCTTTTATAATCACTCAGCTATTGGGGACCAGGTGTGCTCTTTTTGAATGTTTAGGAATGAATGAGCCTTGCTTCAAATCCTAAACACTGTTGAATTTGTCAGCAAGTGAACATTCAACATTTAATTAAGTTTTTTATGCTCATTAAGAGCTGTTTGAGGTAATCAGTGCTTGCCATTGAGCTGGAAATCGATTTTGAACATCAATGACTTTATACGCATTTAAACCATGTCAACTTTCAGTTTCTCGTTTGAAGTGTCTTATTTAAATTGTTTATTAAAACAGCATGTGCTAGTCTTTCTGATTAGATAAACAGAATGAGATTGCAATTACTATAACTGGGCAGTTGTGTTGCCAGATGAAGACAGTCTTTGTCTTATTTACTGAAATCGAGATTATGTTTGAAGATCATTTTGACAGCACAGTATGTTTGTAAATTACATTTAGTCCTTTATATCCATTGAACAGATTGAGGACTTGATCTAAATTTCAACTTAGTTTTTACACATTAAACATTCCACTAACACAAGTCTGGAATATGATCCCAAAACTTTACTTCTGCATAATTTCCCCTAGAAAGGACTTATGTTCTACTAAGTGACTGTCTTTTAATAATACTGTATGATAAGAAGTGGATTTGTATAGAGCGAATGAAACCCTCACTGCATGTTTAATGCTTAATTATAAAATTATTATATAATAATTTTATTATATCTCTAAGTGCTAAATTATAAACAGAATTAATGAGAATAAGTGCACAGGAGAGAACGTCTGTAGAAATGATTATAAATGCAATTTAGGTTATTTTGTATACTTGTGTATCCTCTTAACAGGTACTTAGGGCGTGAATGATACAGTAGATAACTGAAGCATTAAAGCTAGACTGTGATGAAAGACCTTTGCTGAGTTTTACTGAGAAAAACCTTAATAAAAAGATCCATTCACTGAAGCATAAATGTTCCAAATTAATTACATGAGAAATGAGTTCCAAGTGCATCATTTGACTTTAAACCAGCAAAGTGTTATTAAGGATGTTTCCTAATGTGCTGCTGTGTTGTTTAATTCCCATCATAAAATAATTCACCTGACGAACATTTAGGAATAAATAGAGTACATAAACAAACAAGCATGTCAATATGTGCTATGTTGTCATAGTGTGTGAAGGCCCTCTTGTTCTTCCAAGGAGTTTTTCTAATGATTATGCTCAAAAGCGCATGAAAATTGGCAGACAGGTTTGAATCTGCTGCCATTAGGAATCTGCTGCCATGGGTTGTTTGCAAAATGCACCAAATGGACTTGATTTACTCCTCCAAGGGATTTATACAAATTGCACCTATGTGATCTCTATACATCGAAGGATGTGGAGGGATTTCTGATCTCTCTAACTGGTCAGCCACGGCGATGCCTTAAACATGTGCCAAAAAGTGGTTAATAAATAATGTGATGTCTTTCTTGTGATGTAATAATAGTATAATGTTGATTTATCAAAGGGACATTTTACTAAATTAACTACATTTCAAACTATTTATTGAATTAATGACTTTAAAAAAAGAGGCTAAATTAATAAATAATGTTCATATTGCAAAAACAATGATGATAAATGCATTCTTGCAGTTTATACATGTATGTGCACATGTTTTGTTCAATTCACATATTACTAAACATAGAGCACTGCACACAAGCAAGTGAAATTCCTTGCATACATACAGTATAGCCTACTCTGATTACAGTATATGTAAAAAGAGACAATATACTGTACATACACACTAACACACATAGTTCTTACAGATAAAAAGGCAAACAAAAGCTTTTCATACGGTAACCATAAAAACAAGGACAGTTATATGAAATACAATAATAACAGCCTTGAAGAAAGTAAACAAAACATTAATGAGACACTCCACTGCACTCGGAAGATGGATCACTTCCGCCTTCATAGCTTTTGTCTTTCATTATCACCCCTTATTTGTTTTTTATGGATGTAAAAATCAAATTCACAATATCAAATTGTATTGAATAAAAGCCAGAATCTAGCATGACATTTTCACAGCTTTGTTACCTCTAGCGGAGCTTCGTTTTTTAGAGAGAGACTAAAAATTACATTTCTCGCTTGCTTACGGTCACGAAGCAACGCTGTACAAATAACATTCTGCACCTTCTCGTTTAAAAACCAAGCTAAATGTCCAATTCAGGCGCTGCCTTAAAATGTTCACAGCACGGAGTATTGTATTGACGAGATTCCAGCCTCTCTGGCCAGGTCATGAAAATGTCCCTTCTTCTCAAATAGTACACTTGGGGAATCAAACTCCACGATTTTCCCTGCATCCAGGACCATTACGCTGTGGAAAACAAGAGAAAAGGATTATACTGACAAGCTAGGAGACAAGGTTAGGATGCTGATTACAGCTTGCTTTGTTCTCTCAGCACAAAAAAGTTAGAATGCATAATTAGTTTGATGATATCACAGGGATAATACCTTTAGACTGTGGTATATTTTAGGTTCGGTTTAATCCTTCTTGCTTTTTTAAGTTGAAAACCTGCCACATTTAGAGGATGCAAAAACCTGATTTACATATGATTCCTGTTTCTGACTTACAATCGGTGCAGTTATCCTTTGTAAAGCACTCACAACATTTTGCACCCATAATTAATCCCAACTGCATATGCAATTACTTACTTACTCATTTCGTAGCTTAAAGAAAGGCCTGAATATCACAATGTAGTCTGTACTTTCAGTGAAATGCTTTTTAATTAGGTATTTGCGATAAATTCCAAATATTAAGGATGAGACTAGGTCTGAACTACTTTTTAAATCATTCCAATTTGAACCACATGAGCTATGCTTTCATAAAATGTAACTTATTCAGTCTGTCGAACAATGTTCAATAACTGAGCTATCGTATCTTAATTCAGTTATGCAAATATGACATTTGAACGCATAAGGAGCGATTACTCGTTTCATTCGATCATTTCCACCGTTAGATTTTACCGTGTGCTGTTCAGGATGGTGTGGATGCGGTGGGCGATGGTGAGCACTGTGCATTCAGCGAACTCTCGGTTGATAGTGCTCTGAATCAGCTCATCCGTCTCTAAATCAACAGCAGCCGTGGCTTCATCCAGGATCAGGATTTTTGATTTCCGTAGCAAAGCCCTAGCCAGACACAGCAGCTGCCTCTGGCCCACGCTGTTAAACAAAATGCGATCCGAACAATGAAACTCTCATATATTATAGACTCACTGCACATAAAGTCTTTTGTTTTGTTTTTGATGATTATGGCTTATAACAAAAAAAAGTATCTCAAAATATTATAGTATCAAAGTTTCACACAATAGACAGATACATATATAAACATGTAAAAAAATTATTAAGATATTATAAGATACACCCTGATCAGCCATGACACTAACATCACTTCCAGTTAAATTTAATAACATTGATTATCAATTATATACCAGTACAGTAAACAAACAGGTCACATGATCATGAGCTCACAGGTCTCATCTAAACTACTAATCTACTCACACTACCTTCAAATTCCATGATCTTTCCTGGTTTTTACTGTGTACTACATTATAAAACAATGCTAAAGGCATATAATATATGCAATAATCTCCTTTGAGCAGCTGATATTGAGATGTGGTACTACACAGTATATCTGTGAGGAGTAAAGGCTAGCCTGTCTGGTCTGGGCCCACTGAAAAGCCAATAAAGCACAAATTGCTGGGAAAAAAAGGCTATGCTGGCCACTATAGAAAGGGACCAGAACAATCAGTGCATCACAACCTGCTGGGGCTTAGCAAGTGTTCAAGGTAGTTGATCCCACCTCCAAATTGGACTGATCTCAATATATATATATATATATACAGTATATATATCATTATATATTATATCCAGTCTCAGGAAAATGTTATGTCACATTCCCATATATACATACTGTATATACATACAACATTTTTCATCAACCTATCGTATGGTAGCTAATACTGCTGTCTCCAATTAAAAATAATGATCCACTTTTAACATCTGATTTGAACAATTCAGTACGCTCATGTTGTGTGGGAGATCACTAAAGTATAATTCAAATGGCTGTAGGCAATGTGATGAAGGCTTCTCTGACACAGACACAGTGTCTGATCCTTATTTTATAATTAACTAGCAACACAGCCCTGAACAGACAGGTGATGAATTAAAGAATAAATGAAAAACCAGTGTCTATGTCACTTTTCTGACATGTCTCCCCTTAGAAAGAAGAGTCATGGCAAATGAATACAAAGTTCCTCCAACTGATTAGCTTTATCCTATGATTAAATATTTCTGTCCTGGTGGGAGTGGATGACTTCGGCCCACATCCACAGGGCATGTGGGCTCGCTGATTGAAAGCCTGTGTTTTATTTGTCTCCAGATTTCAACCTAATTGAACACCTACGAACTGAAGTGATAGACATCACACTCCACCATCATCAAAATATCATCCCTCTGGTACTTTTCCAGACCAGGTGTGGACAAATAAATCTGTATGACAAGCAAAGTCATCAATGTCCTTTCTCGGTCCCATCCTGTCATGCCTCTTCACATCCTGTACAATTTTTTTCCTTCTCTCAAATAGATTGTTTGAACTTGACAATTAATTCACTGGACTCAAATGGCCCCCAGAGTCGCCAGATCTCAATCCAATAGAACTCCTTTGGGATGTTGTGGAACTTGAGTTTCGCATCATGGATGTGCACCTGACAAAGAGGCAGTGTGATGAAATCTCTATAGGGAAAGTTTCCATCACCTTGTTGTATCTATGCCACGAATAATGAAGGCAGTTCTGGAGTCAAAAAGTGGGGGCAGGTGGGATAATACAGTATTAGCAAATTGTAACAGCAACAACTGATAGACAATGCCAGACTTTAGTCCTCATTTTGGATGTTCTACCGTTAAAAAAAATGCCAAAATCTAGCAGAAGAAAGTAACATTCCACAAACCTGAAGTTATTTTAGATTGTTATGAGCATGATGAATTTCATATATAACAATACGTATTATTATTTTAACCTAACACAAAGTTACTGTCCTGATATTAAGTTTAGTTAACTTAGATTATGTCAGGGCATTGGTGGCTCAATGGTAGGTTTTGCACCTGCCATACAGATGGACTGGGTTAATTTTCCACCCAATCACCAAACCCCAACCACTGGATGTGGTGCTGGTTTCAAGCCCGGATTAAATGGAAGGGTTGCGTCAGGAGGGGCAGCTAACAACAACTTAGACTATGTCTTAAGTACCTTTATCTTAACTAAAGGTGAGAATTTTATTAAAGTTATGTATTAGTTATTCTTGATTAAAATTATATGTATTGATCAGAGAGTTTATACAGTTTGGCTTCCATACCACTGCATATTCCTGATTCTGAAAAGATATGCTATACTGTATGTACATGCTTATTAATTAATCTGGGTCTTACAGTATTAACCAATACTTAACTGATGTGTGTTTTGGAAGTGTGTGATATAGATAAAGTACTATGGCTACATTACATTACATTACCAGCTTGAAGTGACTTAATTCCATTTTTTAATCTAATGTCACACAAATCTGATTTTTTCTTTTACGACTGTCTGAATGCACAAATCTGATTGTTTTCAGATTGGAACGTGGTCACTTGTGTATGTGGTCCTCGATCGAATACATTTACTTTCTTTTGGGAAATAAATTGTACAATCTAAGAGTTTTTTATTATTGTTTTTTTCATTGTGTCTGAAATACCATGTCCTAATACAGTATCTAACTGACAGGGTTATTACCTATTATTAAGATGGAACATGCTGTAGCTCACAAATAAGGGACTTTTTTATTTTCTCTGTGAAAGTTTCTTTGTGTAGAGGTTCATTTCAAAAGCACTGAAAGGTGAAGTGAACTTTGACTATTACACTACAATAACATCTGTCAAGTGGTGGAATATATTAGGCAGCAAATGAACAGTGAGTTTCTGTAGTTGACGTGTTGGAAGCAAGGAAAATGGAAAACTGTAAGGGTCTGAGTAACTTTGACGTGGGTTGAATTGTGGGTCAGAGCCTCACTATAACACAAATACCAGGTCTAGTGGGGTGCTCCCAGTATACAGTGATTAGTACGTACCTGCCAAAGGAAGGACAATCTGTGAATGAAAAATAGTGTCATGGGGGCCCCAAGACTCACTGACTTTTATAGCCAACCTTTTCTGCAATTTGCAGTACAGAAGCTCATCCGTATTGGACAGCTTACTGCATATGGTTCTGATTTGTCACAGAGCTTATTCTGAGTCCTGTCCAATGACAAAAGCACCTACAGTGGGCACTCCTACAATGTTCTGTTTGGAAAACATGGGTCCTAGCATTCATAGTACCACCCACCTAACCATCTATGCAGCCCAAGAACATCCCTTATTGTTGTCCCCTTTTTGCAGCCAGAAAATGCTCCCTGCCACAATGTAAAAATGTGTCGCTAATAGAACAAAAAGTTCAAGGATTTGACCTGGCCTCCAAAATCCCAATGTCTCAATCTTATCAAGCATCTGTGGGATGCACTGGACAAAAGGTCTGATCCATCGATCCAAGGAAGACTAAAAGGACCTTTACTTCCCGAAGTGAGGGTTTCCACATCTGCACAGAAACTTCTGTTGCAAATTTCTGTACTCATCTTCAGGAAGCGATCCCTGCAGACAACTTTTTTGCACAACCAGATCCAGCAGGTTTTGAGGAGTAAAGGATTTCACACTACATATTAATTGCTGTAAAGTGAACATTCCATCCCTCCCACCCAGATCCAGTTATACACTATATCATAGTATGCACACTACATAACTGATTCAAATGATCAGGTTTATCCCTACCTGAGATTCTCTCCTCCTTCTGCAACTTCATGCTGCAACCGTGCTGGCAGAGTCACCACATGATCCTTCAGGTGAGCCAGTTCTAAAACTCTCCAGATGTCTTCATCACTGAAAGTCTCAAAAGGATCAAGGTTCATCCTTAAAGTCCCAGAGAAGAGCACAGGGTCCTGCAAATACAAATGGACATAAATTAAATATTTCATTTCTTCATTTTACTTTGCTTGCCTGGGGGTTGCATTTGCTGCAGGCTGAGAAGGTCAGTCAAGACTTCCCGCTTCCACCAGTTAGTTATTTCAGCTCCTCCTGGGGTGGGGCGGAGGGCGGGGGTCTCAGACAGAGCTCCTTTTACAAAAATATTGCATTTGCTTCTAATCGCAATTAGCAGATATTACATTATAAAGTGAATACATACATTGGTCACCATGGCCTCCATAGACCATAGTTAGACTACACAAGTTCCCAGATGGGTGGATGGATGGATGGATGGAAGTTATATAATGTTTGTGTTATTTTCATTGAATATATTCTGCCTCTTTCATAAACTGTTCTGGAATAAGGTGTCAAAGCTTGGAAACTTAACAATGAACATTATTTGGTTAACACACACTGAGAAGAATATATATATATTGACCTTGAGATTTCTTGGCATGCTATTCTTACAGTAAGTCTTAAATACTTAGCTTCCACTAAGAAATTGGATTGATTTATGAATATGTTTTACAACATATTTAGGTGGAAATGCACAGACGTAGAACAACAGAAGGTATAAAAACCTATCTGCACTGACTTTACTCCTATACAAAATATCAGTATATTTTGTTTATGTGAGTAAACATTAACATTCTATATTAAAAAGATGTAATCAAGCGTTTTGCGAAGTAAACAGACAAGGAATCGGTAGATTACCTGTGGAATAATAGTTAAGCGGTTTCTGAGAGCGTGGAGGCCCAGGGTTGAGATGTCGACTCCATCTATTACGATCCGTCCCTCGGCTGCCTCCATGATGCGGAACAGACAGTTGGTCAGACTGGACTTGCCTGCTCCTGTTCGGCCAACAATGCCGATCTGTAAAACAGTCACGGAACACAGTCAGGGTCTGCACTGATTAGGCCTGATAAAGCAGAACAACCGCTATGTGGTTCGACCATTAACCCCATGATCCCGTTCTCGAATCCTTGTTAGACTAATGACTCATTATCTGCATTCATTTGTAAAGATCTGACACTTCGAAAGATCTCCTTGCCTTACTTAGCTGGACCTTGAGTGCTGCCACTCTGCAATCTGAATCCTTGATTAGTTGAATAAAGACACAAGGCACATGGCAGACATTTTTCGCACACACGTAATTCACTGTTTCTTAGTCACAGCATCAGTCACCAGCATGCACTCAGACATACTATTCACTGCAGACTGCAGATGCTAAAATGCTACATATTTAATCAATCTTGTGTTTTAAACAGCCATGAATTCGGCTTTAAACATCTTTGTAAATGATTTATGTTTGCAGTTCTGTCGATGCCAAATCTAATCAATGCATCATCAGTGGATCTTTATGGTCTTGATCAAGATTTGCTTTTAAAGTCTTTGGGGATAAAATGGATTCACTGTTTAATAAGTCCTTTTATGGCTCATTCGCATTATTCTTTTTCTAGTGCCTTAATGCATGCAGTAGTAGTCTGTATTTGTCTGGGTGTGAAAATGATAAAGTTTTTTTTATACCAACAATAGCATAATGAAATATTCTTTTTAAAAAACATCTGTTTATTAGATATATTCTGGTAGTTTGAAGGTGGTATGGAAGCTTAGTGGTTAGCACTGTTGCCTAGCACCTCCAGGGTCTGGGTTCGATTCCCGCCTCGGGTCTGTGTGCATGAAGTTGCTTGGTGGGTTTCCTTGAGGTACTCCGGTTTCCTCCCACAGTCCAAAAACATGCAGAATAAGCTAATTGGCTTTCCCCCAATCACCCATAGTGTGTGAATGAGTGTGTTTGTGAGTGTGTGTGTGTGTGTGCCCTGCTACAGGCCCTCCGTGACCCTGTACACAAGATAAAGCAATGAGTGCATAATGAAATATATATACCATTTTAATGGCTATGTCTATTAGATATATTCTGATAGTTGGAAGGTGGCATGGAGACGTAGTGGTTAGCACTGTCACCTTGCACCTCCAGGGTCCGGGTTTGATTCCCACCTCTGCTTTCCTCCCACAGTCCAAAGACATACAGGTTAGGCTGATCAGCATTCCTAAATTGCCCGTAGTATATCAGTGTCTGTTTTATGTCATATTACTTTTAATTGTTATTTTGTTATTGTTATCTATCTGTAATTGACTGTATTTTGAACGGTGACTGGAATGGGGATTATAAGTAAAAATGTATTTTAAATTAAAAGAGAAAGTACACGCCCTACACTTCATCACAGATTTTTATGTATTACTCGGGCTATAGTTTCAGTGCAATAATAATAATAATAATAATTACTGTGTTCTTGGAAGCATAGTTGAATGATAAGCTTGAATACTTATCATCAAGAAAAAAAGATAAGATAAGGTCTGTGTAAATTGATTTTGAAGAGGAGCTCTACAAACAGCAAGATATTGCACATACATGGAAGGTTTGATCTTGCATACTTGCTACAACCTTTAACACCTACAACCACTGATCACATATAACAGGCCTGGCTTTCCTTTGAATGATGATACATTGCATGATTATTAATCATTCTTGATGCTGAGTTTTTCATACCTTCTGCCCTCAATATGTGCACTAACATACATTTCTGATACTGTTAGATAGTTTCATTTTATACTTGGAACATTTATTCAGAACATTCCTCAACCTATGATCAGGAGAATGGTCAACGTTATAAGTAAACATTCTGGATTTATTGTATTTACATTCTAAGTGGATTCATAGAATCTCTGGCAATTAAGTCTTGCTAATGTCAGTGCTTGCCAGAGTTTGTCTTGATACAGTATATCGCATTGATTTTTTTTTTAGTGCCTTGAACCCTGCTTTGTTTACCAGACCTGTCAATGGATTACCCACTGGCCTTGCTGAACTGGAATTTTTGTATTTTGACCTCTGCCTGACTTACTGTTGTGGATATTTGGATTATGGTTTCACTTCACTGTTTGAGATCTTTATTGCATCTCATGTGCCTGGATCCTCACCGAGATTCACACCTGGGATACCTGGGACATTGGAACTAGTATCAATTCCCCTTAAATAAAGGCTAGTGCAATAAGGTCAAGGCATCGAGTAGTTTTGGTATGAATGTCATACTGTGTGTAGCAGGATGAGCTGTAGACTCATCATGTTGGTTATATTTATGTGCGTGCTTTATTCATGACAGGCTGTACTGTTATATGCTGCCATATTCTAAGTGGAGGGCTTCCGGGTCACCTGGTTAGT
>JAQMYK010000013.1:10860771-10873294 GCA_030014345.1 Clarias buthupogon | reverse complement strand
TTATTTCCTTGGGTGCAATTCCCAAGGTGGCGTAGTTGGCTACATTTGTTAACAGTAGGGGAGCGGCGGAGCTCACGTGAGCCGGCGCCCCCTAGCGCTCGCCACATGTGCAAAAGCAAAAAAAAAAAAAAAAAAAAGTGGTTATTTTACGACTTATGTGCGATAAAGTCCTCAGAAGGACTGTTGCTGGTTCTGCAGGATGTTCAGTAAATCTAAACAGCTCTAGTATCTGAGACTATATTTTATACAAAGCGCCATCACACCAATTGTTCCACTAATTACTGTTGAATGATTTTTATAGTTAATGATTTCTACAGAAATTGTGCCTTTTTTACACAGCACTGTACAGTATATTACATTTATGCCACTCGGGAGCAAAGGCTAGCCTGTGTCATCTAATCCCACAGAAAAGCTCATTTAACATAGATTGCTGAAAAAAATAATTAATGCTTAGAGCTTAGCAGGCAAAGAATCCAAGGTTGTTGATTCAGCCTCCGAATTGCCCAGATCTTACACCGATTGTGCATTCATGGTCGGTGCCAGACAAATAAAGTCTGACCCATGGAGGCTCCACCTTGCAACCAACAGCACTTAAAGGATTTGTTGCAAATGCCCTGGTGCCAGACACCACAGCATGCATTTAGAGATTTAGTCATTCCTCAAGGGGTCAGACCTGTTTCAGTGGCACAAAGGGAACAGTTTTAATGTTTTGAGGTATATATGCATGTATATATGTATAATTCCTATATAATAACCTACAATAAGTTTAATATGTGTCATATCTGTGGGGGGGGAAAAAAAGCTGAAAATGTTGAAGACAATATATCCATGCCAAGCCACCACTTTCAGCACAGTACTGGCAACATCTGGGGAGCGGTCTGGTTCCACCCTTGCCAGCTCACACCTAAAGCAATCTGCGACAACACATCTCGAAAGGGTAAGTCTCTTGAGTGTTACGGTACAAAGCACAACATCAAATCCACTCTTATGAGTAGTGCTGGTGACTGCAGGGATTGCTACTCCATAGTACAAAGTCTTCACTAAGCTTTCATATGGGATGTGTGCAGACCTCAGGCTTCTGTGATGAATGCTGAAGCCTTTGATGAATGAATAATGATGCTGGTGACACATTGCTGGACACACTGCTGCTAAGAACAGTCTGTCTGCGTACACAGTAACCAGAACATTTATGTCTATTGACATGGAACGTAAAAAGGAGTTATAATCCATGAATGCTTTTCTGGGTTCATGGAGGTGTTGAATAAATCCACTCGTATTTTGGTTTGATGCAGAACCTCAACATTGTGCGTTTCTACTTCATAACATCAGGAGTATCCAAGCTTTCATTAGCATGAATGACATTTAGTTGGACTTCTCAAAGTCGGACTGCTGCAGCTTGTTTCTGTGAGGTACCATCAGACCCCTGCAACTGATCCAGAACGCAAATGCATAGCAGAACACTGTTCTGAGGCTTTGCACCAGACCTCTGCTCTTCTGCCTCTGCACGATTCTTTTTCAGACAGAAGAGAGGATCTGCAATTTGAACAACTGTCAATTTGTAGTGCAGCCAGCCTTTATTGTTGCAGTCTTATAAAGTGACAGTGCCGGTGCTTCCTATCCAGACAGCACAAAAAAAATAAATCAATACAAGCTTCTCACTCACTCTCAGTTATCGTCTATACCGCATTATCCTGTATTCAGGGTCGTGGGGGGCCTGGAGCCTATCCCAGGAGGCTTAAGGCACGAGGTGGGGTAGATCCTGGATAGGGTGCCAATCCATCGCAGGGCACACATACGCTCACTCACACACTATGGACAATATAAGAACACCAATTAGCCTAATCTGCAGGTTTTTGGACCGTGGGAGGAAACCGGAGTACCCGGAGGAAACCCACCAAGTACAGGGAGAACATGCAAACTCCATGCTTCTTTGTTGTCTAATTCAACAAATACTGCTGCGGTTCATGCAACTCCTGCTGACACCACGAGTGCGGATTAATAATCTCATCGTCATATTGTGCTCGAATGTCCATCGGTTATTACGCCTTCATTCATGAAAAAAAATCATATTTGAACTACCCCTCGTATTCCGCATTCCCCACATCATAGTATACATTATACTGGTGTATCGTTCAATTCCTATACTTAAGTTTATATTACTGTACCTTTTCAGTGTTTCCAATGTCGCAGGTGATGCCATGAAGCACAAGCTCCAGCTCGGGTCGGTATCTGACCTTGTAGTCCTGAAACTGAATCTTCCCTTCAGCAGGCCAATCATTTGGAGGACGTATATCCGTGTGCCATGGAGCCTGGACACAGAAATGAAAAAGAAAATAGGGTTAAATCACTTCATCAGTCCATGACATGACAAGACATTTTAAACCCCCTTCCTTGGGGACGCAGAACAATACAGTGCAATCATACTGATGATAAGCACACATGCTACTAATATTCTTTGTTTTTTACGGCTTTGTTTTTGCCCTTTTTTTTCTAGCTACACCCACACACAGTAATTGAGGGTCTGTAAGGCACCAAATATTCATAGAATTTGTGATATACTGACAGCACAGTCAGTATCCATGCTTTAACACGCATAAATAATTAGAAACTGCTGGTATAAGACAGGAAAAGATTATGAGTCATAAAGAGTCATTTGTTTATCTACAGGTTGAACACTGGACCTGCTTGTACCTATTGTTCTGGGAATACTGAAATAGATTCTCTATTACAAGAGATTTCTCAGTTTAATTTACAAAAAACAAGACAACCACTTTACCTCATTTTGGATCTCTGTGTATTCGCTGACCCTTTCCACTGCAACGATGTTGGTCTCCAGCTCTGATGTCATTCTCACAAGCCAGTTCAGTGTCTGGGTCACCTAATGAGTTTTCAAGATACAAGTCCAAGAATAAGTCATTGTTGAAATAAATACCTACAACCAGAAACAAATTCGGACATGGTACATGTTTAAAAGGAGGAAAAGAAGAAGAAAAAAGTCAAATCCATGCATAAGAATATAACTTATCACTTATCTTTATAAATAAAAGAAAGGTTTTGTCTGGTCAGAACTCCTTATGTTTCATACACTTGAGGACCCGAAACCAGTCTCAGAAAATGTCTGTCTGTATACCTGTCCAGCCTCATTATGTCACAGCATCACACAAAACTGGCTGGACAGAATTTAATGAAGCTTTGGCAATACTCAGGTTTTGGCCTGAAGTTAAACCTGAACCATAAATCATGTTATGAGCAGTTTTTTTTTTGCCAGATTATAAACAGCCAGTTTTGATGTCATCAAACTGTGGCCGTGTCTTAAATCAAATGCTAAACGGAATTTAACGAAACTTTGGCATTACTTGATATTTTCACAGCTAAAATGGTATAAGCTAATTTTAATGCACTGGAGTCATTTTAAGATAAAACTTTATCTTTATCCAATCTACTTTTCCAGTTTCTCATCTGTGATTCACTCTCTGATTACCGAACAGGGAGTGTATTTGACCGACAACGAAAGATGTACAACTTAGCGTCAACAAGGCGTAAGATACTCAACCTTACAAATTATTTGTTTCTTTGTATTAATACATTACGCAGTTTTGAGTTATGCTGTACAGGAAGGCAGGCAGACATGTACGTGGGCTTCAACCTGTACTAATAATATCACTGATTACATTTTAGCTTTAACCTTTGAACTATTTCAACGAACTCCTTTCCCATCAACAATGGGTATTCGCTACGAATGCTAAGAACTTATATTTTTGATAATGCATGGAAGATTACAATGAAATTCATGGCATATTTGACACAACTATAAATGTAAATATTAAAAAATAGTTGATACATACTTCTGATATAATTTACAAAGTCAACCTATCGTCCTTAGGGTTATTGCTAATCCAACACTCTCCATTTGATCATTTATTTTACATTTATTTTACTTTACATTTATTGTTGATGCTATATTCATGTCTGTAGTTTGGGATAACTTTAGAATGGAACCATGAAAACTGCTAACAAAAAAATTCTTTAGAAGTATAGGTCTCACGTTTAAGGCATAGGAGATGGATAGTCCAACGACCCCACTGTCTAGGTCATCTCGAGATAAGACTGCAAACAGTGCTGAAAAAAACACCACCAGATTACCCAGGAACTCCAACCGAATGGCTAGCCATCTGCAATTTAAAGAAAAAAAATCAACATAGAAAAGTCAAAGAAGAAGATGATTGGGAATGGAAAATCCCAATCTTCATAACAATATTGCAAATATAACACACATTTTAAAGATACAGACCGATTAGAAATAATCCAAGGGTAGTTGCTCTTAAGGTTGTTATCAATAGTGACTTTGTTGTGTTGCAGAAATCGCTCCTGATGTCTATAAGCTCGAATGACAGAAAGGCCAGCTACCGTTTCTCCAAAATGGGAGTAGATTGGAGAACGGGAAACGGAATCTAATCGCCTCAACTGCCGTGAAGTGGCCACATAAATCCTCTGCAACACATGGAGAACCATACAGACATTCTGCCATGATCATACCAACATTTTTCCTATTCAAGAATATCTACAGAAAAATACTTTGGTCAGATTAAATGAATAGAGAAATGCCTGTTTGTTGCACATCTCTTTACCAATCTTTAATATGCTAAAATATGTGTACAGTATATCAAATTCTGGCTGGTGTTACTAAAATAAAATTAGTTGGAATTTCTATAAATACATTTTGACTTTCTTACCTGCACAAAAAAATAGACCACAGCAAGAGGCACAATGACTGCTGTGAAAAGTGGAGTGGCAAGACAGATGACAAATAACGTGCCAAGGACGCCAAACAGACAGAGGATCCACGAACGGAAAGACATGGGGATCATTTCATCCACAGTAAGCATATCCTAAAATGAGAGCAAAAATGCACATACAGTATACTCCATGTACTTCACAAGCAAGTATCAACTTGGGTGCAAATTGAAATACTGGTTGATTATTTAATTATTGAAGCTACGTATGCTACTGGCCAAGCATGACCATTTAACTTCTTACTGTAAGTATGTATTTAAAACTTCTGCATGGTATTTATGGTACAGTATATGACCAAAAGTATTGTAAACGCCCCATTAACACCAGATTAAGTCCACACTTTGTTGTTATAAAGTTTCCTGTTCCATTAGGATTTGCCCATTCAGGCAAGATGTGCTTGTGGTATTCAAGTTAATATCAAAGGTGTTCAGTGGGGTTGAGATCATTGCTCTCTCCAGGCCAGTTGAATTGATAACAAACTAGCATTCAGGACAACAAATATGTGCAATTTAATAAGGTCAATTATGAGCAAATATGAATTCAAAAAATATTAATTACTTTCAAATGCGTTTGACAAACAAACAGTAGACGAACATTCAGTCGTCAGTAAAACACTTTGGAGGAAAAACTTTGCAAATAAATAGAATAAAACTGTTTTTGTAGTGTTTTTGTTTTTGACCATATAGTAATTCCAGACTTACTTTGGCAAAGCGGTTGACCACCCTTCCTGATGGTGTGGTATCGAAAAACAGCATGGGTGCTCTGAGGATGTTGGACAGTAATCGAGTGTGTAAAATTCTGGAGGCACGAATTGCTCCATCTGCCAGGAGCAAAGTGCCCAGAAATACCAAAATTCCTGATGTAGACAGAAGAAAACAGCAAAATCTCATTTGATATCAAATCAACAGTTACACTTAGATTCTTAACAACTACTTTTTTGTTTCCAGAGATAGATTTTCTATCTTAAAATATTGGTGATTGCAATTAATAATGTATCATTCATTCTTTACTTTTATTTATATTCATCCAGTTAATGGCATTCATTTGTAGCCTAATAAAACTGATGTGATCTTCAAAAAGAACTAAGAACGTCAGTAGACCAGCAATGAATATTCTTAATGCAAGAGCTCTTGTTCAAGGATTTATTGACTCCAGCACTGCAGATCACATTTGTCCTATATTGTATTTGCAATCATATATACTGTACTTTATGTATAATAATCATAAACCAATTAATGCAATGCAAGTCCCCAGTTCTGATTCATTCAACTTACTGATTCATATCTTAATGACACCCACTGCAGACGCTGGTTCGAGTGAATGCATGAATAAGACATACAGTATAGTTTTGGTTTGACATGGTTGAAAATCTTTTTCCTATTAAACTCATTCTAACCTTGCTTGCGATGTGTGTCTGTATAAAAAAATACTGCATCAATCGATGAAGTAACACAAGAAATCAAGATGATCTCAATATAAACATAATTATCGTGTTACAGGGTGACATTTTCCCTTAACCACGCTGCTACATGACATTCAATCAAACCAATTGCTCTGCTTCTTTTCAAGGTCTGAGTGTCTGTAGTGCAATTTTTTTTAAATCACATACAATAACACAACAGCTGTCTGTCAGAAACTAGTAGTAGAAAAAATATTTTCACAATATTCATGTGATAGTGTCATACTCCAATAATTCCAACACCACATAAGCCTTCTTCTTGTTACAACTCCAGTAAATCCAGTATATCAACCTTTACATACAGTATCCATCCATCCATCCATCCACCAACCTCTGCAGTCCATCTATGGACCATGGAGTCCAAAGGTGACCATTGTATTTATTCCCATTTTTACAACCGTAGTGGAACCACCTGTCAACATTCACACACACATTTACACACTATGGGCAATTTGGGAATGCCAATTAGCCTAATATGCATGACTTTGGACTGGGGGGAGGGGGAGTACCCAGAGGAAGCCCACCAAGAACGAGACGAACATGCAAACTCCATGCACACAGACCCCAAGGCAGTAATCAAACCTCGTGCTAACCACTTAACCACCTCAAAAAAAAAAAAAAAACTCACTGAAAAAACCTTACTGCCATCCACACAGCCATCTCTATTTTCTTTTAGTTCTTCCGTATGAACCTTGACCTGGCTAATCCACAGACTATTTTTACACAGAGAGTGCAAGATACATTACATTGTATCTTGGATACACGTGCACACTTTTTCCCCCTGAACATCCACAAGCATGATGAAGAGACATTACAAAAAAAATGTGCAGAAGGTAAACGTGCCTACAAAATGAACCTGCCTAAAAGACACCTCGGTTTAAATTGTCGTATCAACCGCTGCATTGTTTACTGTTATTTATTAGTTGCATTCAGTTTGTTCCTGAATGAAGAAGGCTATTAATGTGGATGTGCGCTAATATAAATTGACAATAACAATAACATTGACAATGCCGTTCTGTAACAGAGGACAGCATTTTAAGTCAGTCAAATATCTTCCTTTTCCATCAGTGAGTCTTGAAAGCAGTAATTAATGCAGGAGCTTAATGGATTTTTCAAAGAATGCCCCTTTGCTCCACAGCACATTATTTTATGACCACAAACATTTAATTGCAACCCAAACAACCTGCAACACGTCGTTAAGTAATAAATTGTGCTTTAAAAAATAGAGATTTCATAGATCATTTTGTGTTTTCAGTAATGCTATCAATTTTTCTCACTAGAAACATTTTAACTATAGAAATTACTTCATTCGTGTTTTACTTTAAAATGATGGGTGTGATAAAAATCTGTCATATTTGCCCATGAAAAACTTTTCAAATGAAATCATGAATACTGTATTTTTTTTTCTGATTTTCTCCCTAATTTAGTCATAGCCAACTCATTAGGGCACTCCCACATCAAGGCTACAACTACCAACCTGGAAGGGTTGGGGAGGTTTGGGTAAGAGCACAGGGTCAGCCATGATTCAAGAGCCTGCCTTTGGAGCAGATAGGGGTAAGGGCCTTGCTTAAGGATCCAACAGTGGCAGATGAGCAGTGACGCGCTTAAACCCCCCACTGTTTCATGAGTAACCCAAATCATTAACTGTTCGGCTGGCCACTCCTTATTCTACCTACATAGACTTTCATAAAAAATAATGTTTTCATATTTCTTACATCCTCGGTACACGTGTTTCAATTTCGTGAAATGTTTTTGATTGTACATACCCTGTGCCACTCCAAGTGCTCCAAAGACCCCAATTCTCATATCTCTAATATGGGCAGGGTAGGTGCTCCCATTGGGATAATCCAAAGCATCATTGGTCCAATCACTCAGCCAAATGTTCTGACCTAAAAAGGCCACATTTTGGATGAAGTAAAATGTAATGAACATGGTGGTGTAGACCCAGCCAAGAGCTCTCAGGTATTGCAGATACACAGAGAATTTGACCTGATGGGGGAAAAAAGAAGTAGAAGTACAAGATTAGTTTAGCAATGTTTTTTTTTTTTAGTGTTTTGATTTTAGCACATTCATTTCCTCTTCAAATCTCTTTTACTACATACAGTACCAGTCAAACATTTAGACACACCTTTTAATTCAATGTTTTTTTTTCTTTGTGATTTATTTTCTACACTCTAGATGAAACTGGCTCTCATGAAGATCATCCCAGGAAACCAAGACCAAAACGTACCTCTGCTGCAGAGACTTAAACACCAAAAACTGTCTAACTTCCCAAGGACTTCATAGCCTAGCTCTTTAAAAGTTAGTTTTCGGGAAATTTACTGTAGCTCTTTGACATGGCGGCACGGTGGCTTAGTGGTTAGCACTGACGCCTTGCACCTCCAGAATCCGGGGTTGATTCCCGCCTAGGTTAGTCTAACTGGCGTTCCCAAAATTTCTGTAATGCGTGAGGGTGTGTATGTGAGTATGATGGATTGGCACCCTGTCCAGGGTGTACCCTGGCTCGTACCCTAAGTCAACTGTGATAGGCTACAGGCCCCATTGACCATGACAAGGATAAAGCAGTATAGACGATGGATGAGTAAGTGAGATCTTTGACATACAGTACCTTTCCAGTTTCCATTGCTTCCTTTTCAATCAGTCGCTGCCCTTTCTTGGACTCTTCTGCAGCTTTTTTAGATTTAGCAGAGCTGTTCCTCCGGATTTTTACACTAATGGAAGGGAAAAACATTTTTATTCCATGTTACCATGGTAAAAAACATTTTGCACTGCACAGACTAATTACAGGATAATACTAGTTACATGTGGTACAAGTTCAAGTCTGAAGGATTACCAATATGTTGTAATATGAGTAATATGAGTGAGAGCATCATTAGAGGCTTTTAAATATGGTGTGTTAGGAGAATAAGGACTGTAAATGTCAAACTAATCTCACATTGTAAGTGAGTGATGTTGGTGATAATGGACCTAACACAAGTTGCTTGGTAACCTGGATTTGTGTTAGTTTGACAAATATGTTTTTCTATATTGTATCATACACACATTGGATAACGGCTGCTCAGTCTGTAAAAGTCTGTATGCTGACATACATTTTTGGAAGAATGTGGAGTTTATGACAAACCTGCCATTGCGCATTGCATGCCGCTGGCTATGGCGTAAACTATTTTCTCTCTTCAACATGACGGAGACTACATCCTCAGCAGGACTGTCAGGTTGAGGTTCCTGACTGTCAGGAACAATATCAAACTCCTCAATATCTGAAGCTGAGCCTGAGAAAAGCAATAAAATCAATGAAACGTCGTAAAGTATAAATATTAATACATACCCTGATTTGATTTATTGTACTGTACACTATTCTGTTTGCCACACTAATCGCCTTACCTTTTTGTGCATTAGACTTGTCCTCTTTAGCATATGTGTCCAAGAATTCAGCGAAAGCTCCCTTGCTGGCGCGTAAACTGTTGTACGAACCAATTTCTGACACAACTCCATCCACTAAGACAATTATTTCATCAACATCTGGCAGGAAGCTAATCCCATGAGTTATCAGGATACGAGTCTGAAAACCAAAGCAATCAGAAAAACATTTATACAGAATAAATAGTAGTTTTGAACAGAAAAAAAAACTTAACTTACCAAATACAACACGTGTAATACAACGATGTTATACACAGATCAGCTATAAAATTAACACCACCCCTAGATGAACAACATGGATCGCCAAGGCTCACCCATGCCTACGGGGAGCAAAGATCAGCCCTTCTGGCCTGGTCCCACAAAAAAGTCAATGCAGCACAAATCACAGAAAAAAATGAATGCTGGCCATGGCACCAGAGGCACCAGAACACCTAGTGCACCATAGCCCAGCACGCACAGGATCTAACAGGCAACGAGCGCAAGGCTCTTCAAAGCCAATCAAGCATCCATGCAATGCGTTGAACAAGCAAGTCAAGGCACCCAAAGCATCCATAGCCAATGTCCTGGTGCCAGACCCCAGCACAAAGGAAACCCATCTTCTAGGTGGTTCTAATGTTTAAAATTTAGCTTTTCGGTGTATGCTGCGATGCATACACCATATGGCCAAAGGTATTTGGACACCTTCTGTGGTTCTTCCCTTGAGATACCACAATGCTGGAAGTACACAATTGTATAGGATGTATTTGTATGCTACAGTATAGCATTACTATTTAACTGGAACCAAGAGGCCCACACCTGTTCTAGCATGACAATGTGCACAAATCGAGCTCAATAAAGAACCCTGACCATAATTACTGTTGTGGTCTCTTTTGGGATGAACTGGAACTGCAGTTTTGCTCTTATGGCTCAATGAGCACAATTTTGCATAGCTAAACTCAGAAATCTAGCTAAATGCCAGGAGAATTAAGATTTATACAGTATAATAGAAAGGTGGAATAAACCATAAGTGGGATGTTTACATGGGTCTGGGTCCATATAGTATAAATCAGAACTCTTTAGCTCCAGTCCTGGAGGTCCAAGATCCAACACAGTGATGCTTCTTCTGCTCAAACACAGTCGATTCAAGTAATCTGTTAATTATCAGGTTCACCAGGTGAATTACAAACTGTGATGGACACTGGCCCTCAAGGACTGAAGTTGAAGACCTCTAGTGGGAATATATACAGAAGCAAATTGCCAAAGGTATGGTCTTAAATGCTTGTATATTTTAATAAGGAGACAAGGGGACAAAGACCAACTAACCCCAAAAATATATTATGTGGACAAAAGTATCTGGCCAAACCTGTTTATTATTGAATTTAGTGATTCAGTCAGGCTCCTCATGCCCAGGGAAGGGCAATCTTAATGCTTAAGAATACAGTACTAAGACATCTTGGACAACGCTATGCTTCAAATTTTTTGGCAGTTTGTGGAAGGTCCTGTTCTATTCCTACATGACTGTGTGCCACTGCACAAAACAAGGGCTACAAAGACAGGGTTTGATGAGTTTGGTGTGGAAGAGCTTGACTGGCCCCACACAGAGCCCCCTGCCCAATGGAGCACCTTTGGGATGCACTGGAATGGAGAGGGCGAGCCAGGCCTTCTCGTCCAACATCACTACTGTATCTGACCTCATAAATGCTCTACAGAATGAATTGGCACGAATTCCCACAGGAACACTTCAAAATCATGTGGACAGCCTTGTAAGAAGAGTGGAAGCTGTTGTACTGTAGCTGCAAAAGAGGGACCAACTCCATATTAAAGTACTGTACAGTATATGTATTTGGATACAACGTCATTGCAGGTTTGGCCACTTTTGTCCATATAATGTATATTACTTGTTTTTCATCCTTTTTTCAGGGGGCAGGGATGAATCAGTGGTACTGTAAAAGTGTTGAACTGCTGACTAGGAGGTCTGCAGTTCGAGCCCTGATGTTGACAACCCAACCCTGTAAATAACTGACACAGAAACAACGGATATACAGTATATCCATGGCCTGATTTGCCGGGTGGCACATAGACGGACAAACACACACCATGCATTCCATCTTGGTTAAAATAGTGTATAGTGTAAGACTAAACCAGGAGCTGTCGGTCATTCAGTACAATTTGGTAACTCACATACCTTATTTTTAAGCAGGCCATTGGGTCCAAACACCTTCTCAAACAGATGTTTCCCCACATGAGCATCAACAGCCGAGAGCGGGTCATCCAAAAGGAACACATCCGCAGAGCTGTATACTGCTCGAGCCACACTCACTCGCTGTTTCTGCCCTCCACTCAGATTGATGCCCTGTGGAATTACAATGTATTAACTAATAATCAAGTGTTAACTACAGCACAATTTAAGCATAGGCTTCAGACCAGTTAGTGGGATTAATTCTAATGGAAACTGATTTCAAATTCAGAGCGCAAAACTGACACATTTAACAGTTTAAAACCAATTTAGATAAGAGTAAATGGAGTATTCTAAATAACATCCTTGGTGTTAACATGCATCATGAGTGAGATAGAAAAGTGCCACATTTGCTACAAGTGGCACATCCATTCAAAACAGGGCTCCAACATGACTAGATTAATAAAAAAGATTAAAAAGAAGTGTTTATTTAGCTGTCACAAAAATTTTTTTTGATGAAAAGAGAGCTTTAAATGTAATTTCACTGGCAGGAATGCCAATGGATGGCACTTTCTCAGGCAAACATTTCATGTGCTTTAATCATCAGTCACACAAAGTCGGTGTGGGGGGGGGGGGGGGGGGGGGGGGGGGGGGGGGGGGGGGGGGCGGGGGGGGGGGGGGGGGGGGGGGGGGGGGGG
>JAQMYK010000013.1:10535872-10561298 GCA_030014345.1 Clarias buthupogon | reverse complement strand
AAGTACGCATAACAGTGGAGTGACATCACAGAACAACCTACGATAGTCAAAAATGGATGCTTAACTAACAAACGTAACAGTAAATGCTTAATGCTTAATGTTATTGTTGTTCCCGTCACGGGGTCGAAACAGAGATTAATAAAGACAGTGCTATGACTGGGATTTTAGCAGGTGACGTTTAGCAGACAAACGCTTGCCAACTTGTATATGGTTGTTTAGTAAATTTAACATTAAATGTATTAAACTGGGACCCTCATGTAACTTTAGATATTGTCTAGACAGAGCTTCAGGAGCCGTCTGGAAATATAAAGATTCCCTATCTGAGTTTAGCTTCACCAAGGTTTTATTTATTAATATTAACAGACAGTATTATGCACTGTTGATTGCACCTGCTCGTTTCTTGATAAACGGCGAACTGAGCGGTTCAGTTTGCATTAACACAAAGTGAAAGTGAGCCTCTTTAAAATGCAGGTGATGAAGGTGAGCGGTAAAAGCTTTATTCATTCTCTTTATATTATCACTAATATCGCGTGAGCCGAAGAATAAAAAAAACAAAAAAACAAAGAGTGCACGCTCACTCTGTCTCTTTCTTTCCCTCTCTAGTCAGACTGGTCAGAGTTATAGCAGATCACTTAAGATAGAATACTCCGCTGATGTCATTGTAAAAAAAAAAAAAAAAGAAGAAGAAGAAATGAATATGAACAAGTTAATTTTTCGGACTGTGAAGTTCGTTCAAAAATGAAAAATCATCAGCTACGAACTTGAATTTATCCATGTTAGTGTGGGTGAACTTTGACCTTGCCATTGTGAGAAAGCTAATGTTATAAGCAAGGGGCTAAATTTTTTAAAGGATTAAAATTGTAACAAAATCAGGGAAAATGTAATATTGAATCTTAATTGAATTTGAATCGAAACGGCACTGTGATGATATTGTATCGGGAGGAGTGTGACCATCTCAAAATGCTGCTATAGTACTGTTTTCAAACCTTTTTAGTACTGGTATAACGTGCAACACAGACCTACATATAACCCTGCTTGGCTGAAAATGATCACTTGCTGGTTTTCTGAATAAACAGGTGATTGCGTGCACATGATTATGAGCTGGCACAACAACATACAGTATAAAGTACGACTTAACCCTGGCCAAATTCAGCTTGTGCTAAGATAAGCGACGGCTAAGCAAACTAACTACCGCAGTGTGGATGGCCATGGACTGGCGTCTTATCAACACTGGTGAGTTTAATTAGCTTATTATCTAGCATCAATAGCTGCAATCATCAGCAGGTGCAAGTGCACACAACAGAGGAGTTAATCGATGAAGCCTACGCATTTGTTTGCATTATCTACACTGGGAACCACAGAAAGGCATTTTGCTGATGATTTGGCCCTGGATGATTAACACGAATTAAAAACGAATATAATAATAATCTACTAACAACCCTAACATACTCTATACACAACTCTCAATGTTAAATGAAATGCTTTTAAATTTTTAATCTAAAGTATTCCTGATATGATACAGTATGCCGAGATCTCTCATTCAAACGAGTGTTTAAAAAGAGTCCAGTAAAACTTTACAGCATTTCTTAAAAAAAGTCAGAAAGCAAACCCAGGATCGGTGAGCATACAGCACATATGATAAGTTATGTTATGATATGATATATGATATGATGAACCCTTTCAGGAAAGGTTAAAGTCTTTATTACGCTCTGAGCGATAACCGAGAGAGCTGGCGAAGTGTCAGGGACCCCATTTTCTCCTAATTCAGCCGCTGCTTCTCTTTGTCACGAGACAGCGTGAAAGACAAAGTATGAAACCAGTAGAGATGGAGGAAAAAAATCAATTCAGTTACATATAACGGTTCTTTTCCAAATTCAAAATGTTTCCATTTGAGGTGGTAATGCTTCCGTTCTTCTATGACCCTACAGGTGGCGCACTCCCAACTATTCACATATTGGCAGGCAGCACAGAATCCTATGTGGTGCGAACAATTTATTTTATAATTTTATAATTTTATTATGTATATACTGTATATATAAAATTGGTATTACGATCGCAATACAAATAAAATAGACACCTGGGTATCGTGATATTGTATCAGGCGCGCCCTAGAAACTGACCTGACGCACATGTTATATGATTAAATGGTTAAACAAACTCGAGAGAGAGTTCTACATATGTAGGAAAACTCACTCCGGTTTAACCAACACCATATTCAATAGCATCATCCCTACTGCTCCAGAACATCCTCGTACCCCAGTCTCTTGGCTGCCCCTTCTGCTAGTGGAGTGCCACAGACTTATAAAGACCTCCATGGACTTGACTTAGAGGTAAGGATGATATTACTGGTTTATGGTTCACCAGGTAGCAAGCAGGTAAATCTCTTGTTATGTCCTTCCGTTTCCACCCAGCCTGACGACCCTGCAGTCTCAGCATATGTTCCTAATGGCAGGTTAATTCTCAGTCAGGCATTTTGACCCTTATAGCCATCCACTCATCTCCAGCGGTTCTTGTCTCCAAGGAATCTGTTGCTATGGTTCATGAGTTTCACCTGTGTTTTGGTATGTAATCCAAGCCACTGATCCACTCCTCTGTGTCTCCACTCTCTCTCTCTCTACAAGCTTTAGTGCTTGTTCTCAGCCTCTTTTCTTGACATTGTCATTTCTGTTTTTCTTGTGCAACTCTTCCAAAAGCTTGCTTTTATACTGCTGCATCTCAACATGCAACGTTTCTTTCAGAATATTTACAGTCTCTGATTATATGGGTTTTTTATTATTATTATCATCCTGTTCTCAGCATGCACTGTAGGTCTGATTGTATGCAAATGTATGTTTATCCAAAAACAATCTTGGTGATATTAAGATATTTGACTGCTTTTGGAATACAAAGTTTTCATTTCCTACAGCAGAGCACTGACACTGCTTTTAGTGTCGAGCGTTGCTGTGATTAAAGTTGTTTCATTTTCCTATTCATAAAGTCCTGACACTACTTCAAAGCTTAGAAAACTGAATACAAATATGCAAATATTAGAAGTCTAACTGAATAACATTAGGACCGACCAAAGTGAACATGATGACAAGATAAAGTGTCTGAAGAGCTGATGAATAACTTAATCTAATTATGGCTTATCTGATGCAGGCACACAAACACTGATTCTCAAGTATAATGTGGCAGAATGGTGGTTTGCTTCAGGCAAACAAGGATGATAAGGGTATTTGTAGCATGTTACACGCTGACAATCCAATACCGTTGATGCTTACACAGATTAGCCATAATATTATAACCACTGACTGATAAACTGAACACATCCACCAATTATACACCAGCCAACTGGGGACCGGATCATGGGCACCCCAAGCTTACACAAACCTGCGGAGACTAAAGGCCAGCCTGTCCAGTCACAAATGCAGCATAAACCACTGAAAAAGTCAATACTGCCCACAATAAAAAGGCAGCAGAACACCACAGCCCACCATGCACGAGGCCCAGCAGGCAAATCACAGCCTTCAAACTGCCCAGATCCCAATCCAATCAATCACCCACGGAATGTGCCGGACAAACAAGTCTGATCCACAAAGCCCCCAACATACAACCCACAGCACCCGAAGAAGGTTCCACTGCCGACATCCTGATGTCAGACGCCAATCAATTAATAATTGAGAACGCCAATTGGGATAACCTGGATGTTTTTGGGGAGAACATGCAAACTCCAGGCACACAGACACCGAGGCGGGAATCGACCCCGGACCCTAGAGGTGTTACGTGACAGTGCTAACCATTAAGTCACCATACTGCTGAATGCATAATCAGCCCCACATAATTTCAAAGCTATAACACAACCTTAAAACCTAAACAGCTTTACGAGGACATCCATGTTCCCAGCCACTTCTGTAATCTGTCATCGCCAACAGACACACCTAATAATGCTTTGCAAATCTCCAAACTTGCAAGTGTGCTACCATGTCACTGCATGTCTTTGGACTGTGGGAGAAAACCCACCAAGCACTGGGAAAACATGCAAACTCCACGCACACGGACCCTAAGGCGGGATTGGAACCCGGACCCTAGAGGTGCCATGATTTGATTCACCTCGTGACCTTTGGACTATATTTTTGTTCTGACATTTTTTGTGGAAGTACCAGGATGCTCTGCAAAAAAAAAACCTCCATTCACTCCATCCTCTGAAACCCTACCCATACTGTACTGTATACGTGGTGCATCTGATGCTGAATGATCTCTCTCATTCAATGCATGAATGATCCCCAGTTCATATAGACATAAAACCAGCCAATGGCTTATATTCCTGCGCGATAGACATGTTAACAGGTCTAAAAGCATCAAACTGTGTTGTGAAGCCGGGTCAGCAAAGAGGAACGCCAGTAAATCACATCACGCAGCACAAGCACGCAATTAACGCATGTACTTTCAAACTGCATGCACAATAAAAGCATGCAGTTTTGTTTATTTATTTTCTTATTTAAGAAAAAACTGCATGCTTTATTGTTTTGCAAAAGAAGAGAAACTTCCCAACTTACCAGTGAGCTGGTCGTAAGATCCATCGAGTTCTCTGGAGTCGGACAAGCTTTGATCCCTGTTTTTTGTCTTCATTCTAATTTCTAGTAAACGCCTAAAACAACTGAATAAATCAATAGATGGGTTAAAGCTTTAAAGAGTTCAAGATTTTTATTATTTAAAAAAAAGAGAGGTAATTTATCGCGCCCGCGCGCTCTCAAGGATGAGCTCGCGACTTGGTTCTGTGCGAGGCGCAGTATGGCCACGAGCGCTTTCTCTCCCTCTCTGTCTTTTTCTCTCACACACACTCTCTCTCTCTCTCTCCCTCTCTCTCTCGACGCACACACTCCCCCGGTTCACTGCGTGGTCATATTTCTCGACTCCAGGTTCCACATTTGAACAGAAACGCCGGTTTACACAAAATGCGCTCGCGCGTTGCCTCGAGCGCTGGAGCAGCGCGAGCAAAGAGGAGTTCCGTGAGCTGCGCGCGCTCGGCAGGTGGCTCGCGCGCGTGAAAATACCAAGAGTCGAAAAACGAGCGCGCGCGCGCGTATTGCCATTGCTCATGGCATATGGTTTACTATCCGAGCAACAGTTGTGAGATAGTTGATGTAATACCAGAAAGTACCTTATGTACAGTACAAATAGCACGTATTTATACGGATATACTATGTGGATAAAGGGGCATTCTACAGGAAAGGTCCTGAAATGCATTTTCTGCTTCCACAGTTAGAACTTCTTTAATAGCAATAACTTACTTTTAAACTTTATGAACCCAAAAAAGGTAGAGCCTTAATGATTTTTTATTAAACATTTAACATTTAACCGGTGTCACTTTTGAGGATAACACCAATGATAACACTCATTATGATAACACTAATGACAGTAACACCCTTAAGCGTAACACCAACAATGGTAACACCAATGACGATTACACCAATGATGGTAACACTAATTATGATTACACCAATGACAGTAACACCCTTGACGCAGGCCTGGATTGACCATAGGGCATACCGGGCAATGCCCGGTGGGCCGACGCACATTTTTGGGCCGCGCGCAAGCCCCCTCCCGCCCCCCTGTCGCATGATCTGAACGCGCGCGCAACGCTCAGACGCGCAGCGATCTGGTCCAAGCTCTTTAACTTTTTTTCTTTCTTTGTCTGATCGCCTTGCGAAGGGGTATTTTAGCAAAGAAATTACAGAATTTTCTCTCATATTTAGCTGCTTTCCACGTCAATCACTATTCAATACATTAAGTAACAATCTGCTGACCGTTAATAAGACTCGTTGAGAATGATCCAATCACATAAGCCCAAATATTTAAACACAATATTGATTCGCTAAGAACAAAGGTGGGAGGGATGATGATTTGAAAAAATCCAATTAGAGCGCAGCTTCAAATCACGTGCTTTTCACAAAAAAAATTACGTGCATACATAGACACTCGTTTGTCCAAACACAAATGAACGTAATACAATACAGTTAAAAAACTTTTATTGTAGATAAATTATATTAAGAAATACAGTGGAATATTGTGACTAAATGACTGTATTTCATTATTAAAATAAATAATGATTATGTTAATTAATTACATGTTAAAGTTGCATTCTTCTCTGCCTAACTTTAAGGGGGCGGCGCCGCTTATTGACCGGCCGCTGCTGACACCAGGATGGTGACACGAATGTCGGTGGCACCAGTGAGGGTAATTCCAATGACAATTTGAAGAAAAATCAGAACTATTTACAAATTGGCTTTCCTGTGTTTTCCATGGTTTACAATGATGTCAAAATCAATTAATTATTAGATGAACTCAGTTTATGTTCCCAATTCTTGACCATTATATAAAATGTAATGTAAATGTAAGTATGAAATGAATAACACCAATGACGGACTGTCTTCGCACAGAATTGCAAAATAAATCATGAAATCTCTAAACAACTGAAGAAAGACATCTGACATACAGTACTGTACCTTTTGCATTTGACCAGTGCTCTTCATCTAGTGACCCCTGATGTAGGAACAATGACATAGTTCGGTGTGACATAATTATTTCGTATTATTAATTATAATAAATTATTGTTTCATGATCTTATTTTATAAGATATTGATGTTATTGTGGATCATATTTATTTTATGAAAATAAAATATCTTCAGATGAAAAGTATATGGTCCCACTTTGATGTACAGTATGGTCATAGTGACAAAACATTTCGTTAAACTTGGCCATTAACATTAAAGTAAGAAAATGTATTGCATATGGTAATTGAAATTATTTTGACATCAACAAAAAAAAAAAGTGACAATATTTTCCACCATTTTTTTTTTAGAATGACCCATAAAAAGAAATCCACACAAAATTGACTTGTACACTAATTTCAGGTAATAATTCCATATTTAAGTAAGAGCAGTGATGTCTAGAATTTCCACACTAGTTTTCAACAATATGGGCCTATAATTTGTAAAAAATTATAATAATAAATATGCTGCCTTCTTAATTTGAATGTTCAACAATACACTATACTATACTGCATCAAGCGGAATTTAACATCATAACAATGTTTGCTTAGGATACAGTTATGAGAGTAAAAGAATCCCTTTATTTCTCTATATTATCCCCTGCTACACTAATGCACTAATCCCAAAGTTTTCTCAGTACGCAAGAGCCATGATCAGATTGCCTGCTTAAAATCTGAAACACTGGCCTCCCGGGAACTCCTTTAATGCCCAAAACATTGGAAATGGCTATAGCAAGACCAGGTCTGCACAAGGCATGTGGCAATAATTTCCAGCTGAGTTCCTGTAATGCAAGTGGTGTTCATGAATGATTGTGTGTACAGTTTCAACAGTCTCTTCTGTGTCTCTTCTGCAAATGGATGCCAAGTTATCCATTGATTTTTAAGGACCAGGTGTTCCACTCGCTAAATGTTTCCCTGAATGTCAGTGGGCTCCGAGCCATCTCGGTCGTGATCATCATTTACACAAGTATGGCTTTCTTTAACACATTTGCACTATCCAAATTTTGCACTGCGTCCAAGAGTCTCATCACCATATTGTGCTTGAAGTCTTCAATGCCATTCAGTTTAACACGCCTTGTTCCTGCTGGTTTAATAGATTAGAGAACATGTACAGATCATATTAATGCAGATGTTAACATATTATAGGGGTCCATAAAGGTGCTATTTAGAAAGAATGTATGGTTCCATTGCTTTAGGTCAAGGTATTTTACTCGCAAGCAAGGCTTCTAAAACAATTAGAGACAACATTTAATATCAGTTTCTAACAATGTAATCCAAACATGCTCAACGTTCCTATTTCTCACATTTCAGAATGTTCCAATATACATAATTGTTCAGTTATGTTATAACCCATGGCCCCATGAGCCTGATATTTGACAGCTCAGTCGATTTCATATACCAAATGATCTACAGTTAGAATTTTGCTACGAGCAGCCTGTATTATCCAGGGAGCACAATTCTGCTATGTAAGATTGTTTTACTGCTTTAGTGTACTGTAGGTTACATAAGGTAGAAACTTTGTGTGAGTTTATCCTACTCTTATTCTATCTGCATCCTTTAAACTCCCATTACTGATAAAATAAAACATTTGTATATGTAAAAACCATTTCCATTCCCAGCATTTGACAGATACCCTTATCCAAAGCAACTTACTTAGAGATCTGTATTTCATTATACATCTGAGCGGTTGAGAGTTAAGGGCCTTGGTGGGGTTTGATCTTGGGACCTTCCAAACTACAGTCCAATGCCTTAATCACTGAGCTACCCCTGTTAATAATATGCATATTTAAATAGCATACTGTATAATTATGCTAAATCTTAAACTTCTACATTCAGCATCTTGATGCTCACAAAGTTGCTCCCAGTCCAAAAATATTAAAAAAAAAATATATATATATACAGTATACCCTTTCTCTTGTTGAAAGGCTGAATGTTGCAAGAGGTCTAGCTAATGTGATCGACCATAGGAATATCAACTTGGGTCACCACTTATACCTGCATCGCCTCACTGGTGGTTACAGGTGCCACACTATTTCTTTAGGGCCAGACATTATTGTACTCAGGTGCAGGTGGACACAAGCTCTAGGTTGCTAGTGATACAAGATCTTCCTAATGAAAGGGGGTCTACTTGGTAGCAAAGCCTCAGTAGAGAAAGTGAGTCACTGGAACTGCCTCCATCAATAGCTGGATGGAAAGTATGGTGCAAATAGGGGCACAGGGGATGTGTGGCCTCGAGGTATGAAATCAGAATATAATAACAAGCTAGAATTGAGAGCAAATCTTTATGCTGACTCTAAGATGCTGCTTGGACAAAGTTGTGACAACAAATCCTCCAATAACCCAAGTTAGGCCTTGTACAGATGTTCCTTATCCAAAACAGTGTTGCAGTGAACAGCATGGAAAAGTGGCATCAGTAACCAGATGTGCATTCCTGACCAATGGCAAAGCGCTGGTGGACCTATTCACCAATGCCAACTGTTTTTGTCCCTGCCAGACACAGACAGCCCCCAGGGACAAGTATTAATGTTGGTGCACTTACTTTGATTGAATTAATAGAGTGACTTTTTGGAACTCTGACAGGAACAGCATAAAGTATATTTGTGTGGAATTTTATAGCGGTAATTGTAAGCCTTCTCCTTTTTCCAGTGGGCATAAAAACGTCTCAGCAACAAGTCCAAGTTTACCTTGAGTACTAGTTGATTACGTATCCCCCGAGGCAAACCGTCAACCAGCTCCAAGTGTACAGACAATACTGCCAAGTAAAGTTTCGGGTAGATCTAGAAAAATGGATGCTACTGGCTGACTCTGCAAAAACTCACTATCGGTCATAGTGATAGATTTAGGTTCCGCATCCAGTGGTTCACACCACCAAGAAAACTTTTTACTTGGGTACACAAAACAATAGAACGAAAACAATTCCAATGACAAAATAAAACTAAAACCTTATTCTTTAGATTATGGATTCTTAAAGTTCTTGACACAATTTTATAAACTGCCATATGCATAGACTTGCGAGAATGATGTATGATAGAACTATGTAGCCTTCTCATTTCTACACCTGGATATTTTACTTTTTTTTTTTTTTAAATGACTGCAATTTCCCTTTGATTTGTAGACATTCAGTTCCTTTTTCATCTTTAGAAATTTCAGTCATCATTCCATAATCTGTGCTGCTTGTCCATTTCATCACTGATCACATCTTGTACTCTTGCTGAATGATTCTAGGCACACACAATGGCCAAGGACAAGAGGGTTAATGAGGATTCTATCTGAGTGAGCTGTGTCCGAGTGATCTCATCTCTCTTGCTTTTTTTGTTGTTTTTCATACATACATACACATTTAGGCATTACACTACGTACAGTAAGTGTTTTGAAGTTTCCATCATTAGATATATCCTTGAAGTGGTTCAGGACGGTATGGGAAGGATTGATTGATTGAATTATAAATTTTGGGGGTGGGGGATTGGGGAAGTTACACACTATATAATAAAAAAATCTATATTACAATGCAAATCATAAAGCCCAATATTGTCAAGGTTCCCCTGGCCTGGAGTCTGACCCCTTGGAGCATGATTCTACAAGAGCTGTGGGTTGCAGGGTAGGACCACCGTGGATCACATTTGTTTGTCTGGTGCATCCCATGAGTGCTTAATTGGATTTAGATCTAGGTCAGCAATCTAAGGCTCTTTGCCTCCTGGGCCCTGTGTGCGTGGTAGGCTGTGGTGTACTTGGTGTTCTTGTGCATTTCTTTCAGTTAAGTTAAGCCATTATTTGTCACATATACATTTCTGCACGGTGAAATTCTTTTTTTGCATATCCCAGCATAACTGGGGTCACAGCTCAGGATCAGCCATGCTACAGCGCCCCTGAAGCAGACAGGGTTAAGGGCCTTGTTCAAGGGCCCAACAATGGCAACCTGGTGGAACTGGGACTCAAACCGCTGACCTTCCGATCAGTAACTCTGTCTTTGTCTTCATAGCCAGCGTTGACTTTTTTAAAAACGTTGTGCTGAAATAGCTTTTCTGTGAGTGCCCGTGATCACTGGTATTTAATCATTGTTAATCTGGTGGCACAGTGGCTCAGTGATTAGAACTGTTGCCTTGTACCTCCAGGGACTGAGTTCGATCCCTGCCTCAGCGTCTGTATGCATGGAGTTTGCGTGTTCTCCCTGTGCTTAGTAGGTTTTCTTCGAGTGGTTCCCCCATAGTCCAAAAACATGCAGATTAGGCTAATTGGCAGTCCCGTAGCGTGTGAATGTTGACCAGAGATCCTACCACGGTCATAAAATGGGGATAAATACAATGGTCACCATTGGCCACCACGGTCCCTAGTTGTGTTAATGTTATGGGTGATCAGTGTATATGTCTATATATGAAAAGGGAGCCAAGTTTTTTCTGATAAGGGCTAAATTGTTTTGATTAGACAACTGGGCCAGAGCATAAAGCTCTTAAATAACAGGTCTTGTAGAGGTTTCCCAGTACACACTGGTTAGTGCCTACCAAAACCAGAACACGCAGTGCATTGTGACTTGCTGTATATGAGAGTGCATAGTTGCAAATCAGTTAAAGTGCCTATGCTGATCCCTGTCCACCACTAAAAGTGCTTACAATATGCATGTAAGCATCAATAGTGGCTGGTTGTGTGTGTGTTGCTTACCGAGAGAAGAGATGGCCCTAGAATGCATAATCAGAAGAATGCACATGCACGTTTATTGTTTTGTACAACTTTTAAGATTGGATTTGCTTTATATCCAAGTGGCATAAAAGAGATCTCAGGTTGTGTGGCTTTAGAAAATCAGGACAATCATTTTTTTTTTAAACTATATTGAAATAAAAGCTCAGATTATGCAATAAAGTTTAAAGCCCATCTGAGGAAGTTAAAACCCATCTCATTAAAACGAAAGGAAAACGGTCCTTTTGGTCCCACATTAAACAATTGGCCTTACTGCAAATTTCATTTCAAGCTCAGATAAATGCTCCCTAAAGGAGTCAGTCTTGAGTGAAGCACATTAGCATAAGCCTCATGCGTCTTACCACCTGGTCACCTCAGAACCAGTGCAGTGAACAGATCAAAAAGGACATAAAAAGGATTTTCAGAGGGGCTTTTCTAAAAGGATTATCTAAATGAAAGAGTTCTATTCCAGAAGTACATGTAGTGCTAAGGTACTGTACTTTTTACAGTGTAAGTAAAAAGATAAAATTATTTTTTTTTATGAGAGAGATCAAGAGCTGGACAACGATACTGGATGGATTTCTACATCTACAAAAAGCCACACACTTACAGTAAACAGGGCTTGGCATTTAGGTTCAATTCCAAAGACTGACATTCATTATGGATGAGGTGCACAAAGGACTGTCCTTGGGTTGAAGGTCATCAGACTGGGCAGAGTACAGAAAGAAGGTCATTGCACAAATAAATTACAGACATAAACATAGCCTCTCAATAAAACCAAGATAAATACGGTGAGTAACTCAACCGTCCACATTGTTGTTGATCATAATGGCAAAAAATAATAATAATGCTAGATAAATCCAGTTATGCTGTATGAGATACCATGATGCATTGCCTGCCGTTAGTATATAAACATGTTTGGTTTGGTAAAGGCTAGTGGACATTAAGATTGGTACTGTATCGTGTTACAGTGTGATATTTTAAAGTTGATATTGAGATATGTCTGCTACTTACTGTACAGTATGCTCTGTAAAGCCTTCATAATGGCTCTTATCTGAGCATCTAAAAAATCTCATTGGTAATATTTAAGGCTCTGCTCCTCTGCATCAGAGGTACGTTTTGGTCTTGCTTTCCTGGGATGGTCTCCATGAGAGCCAGTTTCATCATGGTGCTTGATAAGTTTTGCAAATGCATTTGACAATACTGTTATTGCAAGAACTGTTCACCTTCATGTCATAAAAAAACAACTGACTGTTGTTAATGTTACTTAATTACTGTAGATAATTCCATATGTACAGTCCCTCCGGTGACATTGGAGGGAAAAAAAGATTCCGTGGCCATGACTTACTAAGGCATGGGAACAAGATATTACGTTGTGGCCATGACTTAAGGCGTGAGAGCAACATGGTATAGTGTGTGGCCACGAGATAGTATCTCATTCCCACAACTTAGTAAGTTGTAGCCACAGCATACTGTATTATCTCATTCCCACACCTTAGTAAGTCGTGGCCACAACATAGTATCTCATTTCCACACCTTAGTAAGTCGTAGCCACAGCATACTGTATTATCTCATCCCCACACCTTAGTAAGTCGTGGCCACAACATAGTATCTCATTCCCACACCTTAGTAAGTCATGGCCACAACATAGTATCTCATTCCCACATCTTAGTAAGTCATGGCCACAACATACTTATTCCCACACCTTAGTAAGTTGCAGCCACAACATAGTATCTCATTCCCACACCTTAGTAAGTCATGGCCACAACATAGTATCTCATTTCCACACCTTAGTAAGTCGTAGCCACAACATACTGTATTATCTCATTCCCACACCTTAGTAAATCATGGCCACAACATAGTATCTTGTACCCACACCTTAGTAAGTCGTAGCCACAACATACTTTATTATCTCATTCCCACACCTTAGTAAGTTGTAGCCACAACATGCTATCTCATTCCCACACCTTAGTAAGTCAAGGCCACAACATACTAATTCCCACACCTTAGTAAGTCAAGGCCACAACATACTAATTCCCACACCTTAGTAAGTCGTAGCCACAACATAGTATCTCATTCCCACACCTTAGTAAGTCATGGCCACAACATAGTATCTCATTTCCACACCTTAGTAAGTCGTAGCCACAACATATTGTATTATCTCATTCCATGGCCACAACATACTATATCTATCTCATTCCCACACCTTAGTAAGTCATGGCCACAACATACTAATTCCAACACCTTAGTAAGTCGTAGCCACAACATACTGTATTATCTCATTCCCACACCTTAGTAAGTCATGGCCACAGAATATTTTTTCCCCAAAATTCACCAGAGGGGTTCTCCATATATATGTGCTATTTTATGGTTTTGAAATCTCCAAAATTGTAGTTATTAATATGATCAAATTAATATAAGATAAATATTGTAGATCATGTAGAGGTGTACTCATTACCTTATACCTACAAATAGACATAATATTTTACCACTAAGAGAGTGGAATCATTAAACCTGATACCTCCATAAGCAATCAGGCCTTTTGCACATAAAAGAACAAAAAGTATGTTAGAGAGAATGGGACCTTGGTATTTTAAATCAGTATCAAATAAGCAGGCTATTGACAGAGATTTAAGAGCCTCAGTTTCATTTTTTTCAGTTCATTCAAAATACAGAGGTTCACCATAAATGTATTTGTTCCTGGGATGGAAAATACGTCTCACATTAATCAGCCTCAGGGGGTCCCTGGTAATAGTTATAAAATATATTACAGTATGGATGTGTTATACTTTTGAGAGAAAAAACATAACTAATGTATAAGTTCAAAGAAGCCATTCGTACATTATATCCGCTTTGAATATACAGTAGTTTAGTAATGAACAGATGATCTTATAAATGAAAATATAATAAGAGGCTTATTCATAATGATAAGAAAAGGGAAACTCTTGACCACAGTGTATCTTTCGTCTGACACTGAGGGAACCTCAGAACAGTGAAGAGCAGCAGTAAAGGGCATTTATCCAGGATATGAGTCAAGCAATGTGAAATGAATTAGCCTCCCAGTCAGGAGGAGAGCTGAATTAATGATGCATCTCTTTAAGATGATTTCCTCACTGGAGTGAAACACGGTGAGAATATAAATGCACATGAATAACCCATGAGAACAAAGAGGAGGCACATATCCATCTCCCTTTAACTTTTTCTTCTACTTCCAAACTGTCTGTGCCATTGTTTTGTCTACAGACAGATGAAGGTGACCCAAACTAGACAACTTTTGCTCAGAAAAGCAGAGAAAATGCGCAATGACACTTAAAAAAAAAAAGTCACATATTAGCAAGTAAAAATAACTTAAAGTCAAATTTATCAGGTATGTCCAACTATAAAATTCAAATAAAGAAAATATAAGATTATTGGACCTATTTGTAGTCAAGTTTTACTAATGTCAAGCTTGACATATTCTTTTTTATTTATTTATTTATTTAAATAATTTTGTTAGCAATAATTGCTTAAAATTAGGTTAAATATTTGTTGCATAGTGTGTGAATGTTGACCAGGGGTTCAACCATGGTCCTAAATATGGAAATACTGTATATACATCGGTCACCATTGGCCTCCACGGTCCCTAGTTGGACTACAGAGGGTCTTAGATGGCTGAGCGGATGGATTCGTTAACAAAGCATGATTATTAAAGCTTGGAATAAAAAATAAATATCTAAAAATGTTACATAATCTTATATTTGGTTTGCTAGAATCTTAGAAGTGATTATATTAAATGACATAATTATTGCACTACTGTACATAATAAGAAATGTTCCCCTGGTATGTATTATAAATTACTATAGTAAACTACCATAATATACAATAGTGTTACTGTGATACAGTACGTTACCACAGTGGGCACCATAGGATTTAATAGAGTACCAGAATGGGTACTATGGCAGTCCAGTAGGTACGATGGTAGTTCTATGGTACATACCATTATATTTTGATGAATACCAGGGTAGGTACTGTGGTTCTTCAGTGCGTATCTTGGTAGTACTATGGTGTGTACTTCAATGCATTGGTGAATACCAATACCATTGGTGAATTGGTTAGCAAACATCATCAGGTATCATGGTATGTTTGTACAGTACATACTGTCATGTTAGTATGTTAGTGCATACTACTGGTATGGTATAGTACAGCCAGAACCATAATCAAAACCTGGTAAACTTTGGTAGCTGCTGTGGTACCTAATAAGTACCATGGTATTCACCATAGTATCATTCTACTGAGCATGATAGAAGCATGCACCTGTACCATGGTAATTGATCTTATGAAAGTGGTAAAACATTGTATGTGTAATGTTATAAAACACCTTAGGGTGATTATTCAAGATTGCATGTAATTTACTTAGGAAACAGAAAAATGCAAATAGATAGCCATACAATAAAAAGCTTCAGGAACAGAAGAGGAAGGTGTAAGGAATGGAAGAGAGGAATGGAAATGTTAGACAGTTCATTAACTGACATAATTCTCATACCTGCGTTTTTGTAATTGAACCTCAATTGAATGTCTTCTGCTCACTGATCTGTCTACAGCATTTGGATGTTCAGCTTTATGGCAGGTTTGAATATAAATAAATCAGAATAAAAGCATATAAAAGGTAAAATTTTAATTTGACCTTATTTAGTAGAATGTGTAGTGGAATTTTTTTTTTTTTTACAGTCCCAGAATAATTCAGTGGTGTTTTTTTTTCTTGCTTGATAACGTTACACTTTACATTCTTAGAGCTAATCGATAATCAGTTCTTTGAATATTCCAATATTTAAACTTGAAACTCTTTAGTTCGATGTCGTATTAATAACTATAATAATTCAGAAGTGACCAATGTTCAGCAAAATGTTGCTCCACTGGTGTCAGTCATTTCCTGTCTTTTTCCTCCCCAGAGTCAGCTTGTTATATTATAAGGAAAGTTGCTGAAGTCAGCTAGAACGTACGGTATGCAGTGCCATAGATAGCTGATGCCAAAAAGCTGTGATGGAGACACTGCATATGAGCGTGACCTTGAGCAATTAGCCATGACCATGTCTAATTTAGTATTTGACTTTAATCAAGAAATTTAATTTTGATCTACTATGTGAACGAGGGATGTTTAGATGTTATGAGCAAGAAATCAACTCACAAGACAACAGTCATTGATTTAACATATCGAAAGGCCTTTTCCTATATGCAAATGTAAAATTCACGACCTTAAGCATTATGTGCACCTCTTGGTAGTAAGTTACATATGTTAAATGAATAGAAGTAACTCAAAGCTGATTTGTTTGCATATTTTAAGTATTTTTAAATTTGTCAATTTAGGTCAAGTCACTCAATGTCCCTTAGTCATAATGTAGAATGTAATTTTTAATAAAATGTTTAAAATGCAAAGATTTGCCATTATGTTGCAATATTAATTAAAAATAAAATCCAGTTAAATGTTGGTGGGTAGCTGGAGGTCTCGACTTGATTGGTGCCTCCATATTGGTATTTTCTGTCTTTTTTTTCCTCCCCCACAGGCAGCTTGTTATCCTACAACCAGAATTGCTGAAGTCAGGCAGAATTTAAGGTAAAGTATGCAGTGCTGTCGCAGGACAAAACCAGTGTGTATGTGCATTTGGGTGAGTGTATGTGCCCTGCGATGCATTGGCACCCTGTCCAGGGTGTACCCCTAAGTCTCCTGGGATAGGCTCCAGGGCCCCCAAAACCCTGTATACAGGATAAAGCGGTATAAAAGATGAGTCAGTGAGTAATATTTTTCCGGCAATATACAGTATATCCCTCTCTGTGGAACTACATTCAGCTTTGTGTTAGTTAGCTTTATAGCTCATGTTAACCGTGAACAAAACTATAAGTGGATCCCCTGTGCACAGTCTTTTTCATCATATTCCACATGTTTTTGAAGAGATTTAAATCTTTGCTCTTAGCGGGCCATTCCAAAAAGTTTATTCTAAGCCATTCATTTGTTGACGGAGTATGTCTTCATCCTGAGCTGTCTGCAGGTTGTGCACCATAACGGATTAATATTCTGAGCTATTCCTGATTCTCTCTGTCGTGATTAAACCCCGAGTCCCAGCTGAAAAGAAACAGCTCCATAGTACAATGCTGCCAATACTCTGCTGTGTCATGGGTCTTGTGTTTTTCACCAAACACAAAAGATCCTCCATTTTAAAGTTGATAGAGTCCGTTCTTATTAGTGCTGATTGTTCGGAGTCCTGGAAAAGAGAAAACAGTTCCCTTCGGCCTTGTACTTGAGAACATTCGGTGTAAGAGAACATAAGGTTATAGATAAAACCTCTGTTCCCTGAAGGTGAAGAATAATGTACCAAACAGTTTTGCCATGGTTTTCAGCAGTGTTTTAAATTCAGTCGGAGATGCCATTCTCGCTCATCACCATGCATCATTTACAGTACCATACTGTTGTGAATGGATTTTCAGCGAGAGAGGCAATGCAATATATCTCATTCAACAAACTCTTGTAAAACTAGCACTAAATTTATAGGACTGTTTAATCTCTCAGTATAATTGCATAATACTTTGTTATTTAGTGCACATACAGAAATGTACATTCTGTCTTATGAATATAGGGATGAAGAAGGAATGAAGAACAAAGTCCATTACAAGGAATAATCCTAAAAAGGTTAACGATGGAAAATATTTATTTTGTACTAAGAGGAGTGTGATTACAGGTAGAGCAACTCTGACTGGCGTAAATTGAATCTACCCACTGTTTAGTGATTGAATAAACGAAAAACAGATAATCTCCAAGTTGTACTGTTTACAGTACAACTTCCCATTGGCAGCCATATTAATTTGGAAATGTTGTATAATTAAAAAATAATAATACATGTTTACAATGCTATTTGAGTGCAGACTCGCATAGACACAAACAGGCAACTTTGAAAATTTAATGAAACTCCCCTGAAGGCCAACACTTTTCCATGAAGGTGTCACGAACGGATGGTTATGGCTGATGGTGTTAATGCCGTGGGCATAAAAGGCAGGCATAGGCGCAGAGGGGTGTTTTTAAACAAAAGAGTCTTTAATCATGATAACATAAAACATGCAACATAAAGAAACAAAAACCAACAAGGGAACAAACAACACACTCAACTATAAACAGAGGCTCTAGGACATAACATACAGGACTGAGACGCTATGACAAAACATACAGTGCTAGGCATGGAGCTGACACGGGACAAGACAAGCACGGAGGGACATCGAGAGACACGGACTGGGGACTCGAGAGACACGGACTGGGGACTCGAGAGACACGGACTGGGGACTCGAGAGACACGGACTGGGGACTCGAGAGACACGGACTGGGGACTCGAGAGACACTTACCTAAATACTAACACAAAACACAACATTTCACGACACCGAATCAACTCCACACACACACTGAAACTCCACAGACATATAACCATTAACACACTTGAGCGTCTTTTATCAAAACAATGAACAGAACATACATTCACATCTAAATGAAAATACAAAGTATACAAAACAAAATAAACCACCCACTTACATGACCGTGATTATAAACCAACAATGCTCGACCCAGTTTCCCAGACTAATCAGCTATTTATAGAGGATTTAATGATCTGCCTCGGATCAGGTGAGCTCCCGCATCACCTGACCGAGGTGCCTTCTGGGAAACTGAGTCTGCAAACAAAAAAACTACAAGCAAAATAGTGACCTCTAGTGGAGATCCCTTACAGAAGGTCAAATCTGCAGAATGTGACTCCCCAAAACCTCTGATGGATTATGTACAATTCTATTTCAGCAACCTCCCTAAACGTGGCCTTATCCTCCTTGTATGGTTTCCCAAATTAACAGAATTACAGATCATCGCTGGGTTGGAGATCATCAAACATTTAGGATTAATGGAGCGCTAGCCCAACAATTTGGCAAGCAATCAGCTATGTCGTAGTCAATGCTTGGTTTGGAGCTCATTAAATGTTAACCAGAGACAATTTCTGGATAAATTGTGAAGTGGGATGCACATAGGGATCCTGAGATAGGGCCATTCTCCCAAACTGGGTGTGGGAGTATGTTTACGTGAAGGGGCATAGTTAAGTCTGGTTGTCTTAGTAACAGCCTCTCTGCAAAAACTGAGTCCTGTGACCAGGAACTTGCCTGTTTTGCTTCTCGGACGATATCTTAAGAACCATCCGTGAGAACCGGCTGAAGGACTCCATGTAGGTTTTGTATTGGTTTGTATTTTTATATTGGAAACAGGTAGGTTTTATTGCCTTTATTGTGTCTACATGCTAGGGCTGCAGGAACAAAAGGGTTCTGCTGTATGTTTTAATATAAGTTTTGTACGTGTGTGTGTGTGTGTGCATGCGTATGTGTGTGTGTGTGTAGGGGGTGGTAGAAATTAATCCATCAGGTACTGTACACTGATTGGATAACCTGGACAATCCACACAGGTCATCAGCTGACATCATTTTTTGCCAAATAATTTAGCTGTGTCTAAATTTGACCACCTGAAGCAATACCAGATCCTAACACTGCGTCCAAAGGCGTCTACAATACAGTGACCACTATGCCTGATGGGTGTATCACTGCAGGCATTTTTTCGCTGACTCACCCCTCTCCCTGGAATATGGTAAATCTGAACTCATCAGACCACATTAAACTCCAAAGCTCAATCTTTATGAAGCTTTTTTTCTGATTAGTTTCACTAGTTGGTTTTCATATGGTTATAGTTGGGATTTCTACCATTTGTGATTTTTTTTGATTTACAGTATATCAGCTATAACATTACAAGGCAAAACATGAAGTCCATTTTTCTGTAGGCTTCCTTGTGCCACCTGGAAAGCTTTGGCTTTCCACAAAATCTCTGGGTGTGTGGCACTAGTACATTGGCGGCAGATTTTTTGTGTGCTGTGGTTGCGGGGTGAGGCCTCAGCGGATTGACACGTGCATCCCATGGTTGCTGGATTGGAATAGGATCTGGGGAATTAGGAGGCCGGGTTGGAGGCTTCAGGCTCTTTGCCAGTTGGCTGATCTGGTACGTTTCTATCATAGCCAGCATTTACTTTTTTGATGAATTGTCCTGCATTGGTATTTCTGTGGAATTAGACCAGACCTTTGCTCCTTACGGGCATAAATGAGTCATGGGTAGACATGATCCTGTCACCTGTTTACTGGTATGAAATTGGTATTCAGTGGTAATGTTACAATGGTTATTATTGGACAGCCCATCTACAGGGGACTCAGGCACTAGGAAGGGTACACTGCAGACAGGGTGCCAATCCACTGCAGGACACGAGGACGCACACACTCACTCACACACTACAGGCAATTTAGAAACGCCAATCTGTGTGTCTTTAAACTGTGGATTGTGGAATCCGAGGTACCCGGAGGAAACCCACCAAGCATGAGGAGAACATGCAGAACAGAAGGCATGATTCGAACCCCCAACCCTAGCGGTGCGAGGCCACAGTGCTAACCACTATGGCACCGGTCTGCCTGTCTATCTCCATTCTCCAGCTAAAGAGTGAGGTCTTTCTTCCCCTACTGAGGAGGAAGAAACTTATTAGTATGTATTTATCACAATTAAGGTGTACCCAAGTTCATGTAAGATCATTTGACTAAAAATAATGAAAATCGGTGAAGCAGCAAAAAGCATAAAAAATTTGCCTCAGCTTAATTTAATGATTTAAAGAGACTATATTTTACTTCTGACTTAACCTGCTCTTCAGATAATCAACAAAAGTTAATCTTCACCATAATGTCTTGAGCATTTAATTTACACCAAGCTTCAGCTTTACAAAAGACAACTTCTTATTGAATGATCTGTCAAAATGATGGCTTTCCCTTTATGCTCTCTCTAAAAAAAAAGTAGGTGTGCAACCTGGTGACTCATTTTGAATTAACTCATCTCTTTATGCAGAAAGCGAAGTCTCTGGGTTAACAGTGACAATCCATGGTGTAAAAGATCCAAAAGGATTTCTCTAAAATAGAGTTCTTCCTCTGCAAGGAATTAATATTTTGTACAACAAAATGGTCCAAATCTTCTTCTAGTAGTCTTCACAGTCAATAAAGATGTCACTTGGATACCAGTCTAGTGTCTGACTCTCAAAACTGGCTCTCAAAAATGTCACAAATGATCTGATATGGGCTTGCTCCCAGTATATGTTAATAACTACGGAGGACCAAAGAAACAGCCAAGCCAGGGAAATACATGGCAATGATAGGAAAGTCAAGTAAAGGCCATGGGAAAAGATTTCAACTGGAGTAGAAAATATGCAAACCAGGACTCTACCTTTTAGTTGCAGCTGTTGTGATATTGTAATATGCTTGGATAAAAACTAGGTAGAAAGTTTTCTCAGTATGCCGGCACCATGATCAGACTGCCTGCTTCATGTCTGAAACCCTGGCCTCCCAGGAACTCCTTTAATGACCAGTTTGGAAATGGCTTGGAAGGAGGTAAGGACTGTATTGGGATGTGCCAATAACTCCCACCCGAGTATATACCTGTATGTCTCCAGTTCTCATAGACAGATGCATCTATGATGTATTAGAATAAATGGTCAGACAAACCTGACTCACCCAATCAGACACGCTATTAACATTCATTCCAACTCATTCCAGGGGGTAAAAGAGACTTCTTCTGTGACAGCACTTGCATTATCAGTAGATAATGCAAGTCAGAATTAATTAGTTTCCACAATTGTAAAATGGATGACATGATTGGAGCTTGTCGGCACCAATACCCTTAGCTGTTCTCTGAGAAATAGCAATTACTCAGCATTATTGGATTTCAGAGAAGAAGGCGAGGCTTGACTTTGACAGAGACTACTGGCTGCAAATGAAACGGCATACTATTCAGTAGCACCGAAGATATCTCCGACTACCCCATAGTGCACCATAATCGCTACAGCTTTGTAAGTTACAAATAAAAGTGCCTTTTCCCATGATAAAAAGTCTGTTGGTCTCTAACAAATGTTAGCCAAGACAGAATGTCCTGATGAGACACGTCTATGTAAATAATACAGCACTTATGGGACCGGTAATTATGGGGAATAACCACCTGTTCAAGGTCACTACAGGAAGAGGTGTCTACACAACAGATGTCTACACAACATGCAGGGTTTTTTTTTGGAGTACTGAATTAAATGCATGAGATATTACACTCTTGTTTATATTTCTGTCTGGATGGGGCTTAATGGGAACGCTGGAAGATTTCATTTAACCCTGGGTCACGGGGGGGGCCTGGAGCCAATATATTACATGGCACATACTCACACTATGGGCAATTTGGGAACGCCAATCAACTTAATCTGCATGTCTTTGGACTGAAGGACGAAATCCACCAAGCACAGGGAGAACATGCAAACTTGATGCACTCAGACCTGAGGCGGGAATCGAACCCACACTCTAACCACTACGCCAAGTGGTGTGCACCAAGGACCGCCACTACATCATGTTGCCAAGTGGTGTGCACCAAGGACTTGGTACATTCGACTGGGCATTGTACATACTGTAAATACCCCTGAGCATCATCTGAAACTGGAATAATACAAGAAAAGAGTCCCGCTTTCCTGTTGTCTCTGGGATGAGGTGGAATCTGCCGGGATCCGACAGTAAGATCAATGGTGCTGATCGCCTTTTTGGCTCGGTGTAATCAGATTTGTGAGTCTCTGATTGTGATTACACTGAGGCAGCAGCAGTCCATGGAAAACCGGCGTGTACCATCCTATTTTCTAACAAGCACCACCAGAGCTGATGATGCAATATTTGATTCTTTTATTACTGCATGCCATGCTCCAAGAGTTTTTCCCTCTTCATGCTGCAACAAAGTCTGTGTAAATATTGATGTGCTGTAGGGTGGCAATTAACTACGATAAGCATTTTCGTACATATACAGTACTCTTCAGCACTTAAGAGGTCACTCAAAGGTCAATTTGGCACTCTTAATTTAACGCAAGCAGTTAAACATTGCCATGGACATTGGGGAAAAAAAAAGGATCCTAAATCACAGATAGTCTACTTTCATTTACATTAATGGTCAAAAAGTGTAATTTAAATCAATAGGTGTGTATTAGCGAGAGAGAGAGAGAGAGAGAGAGAGAGAAAGGAGGAGAGAGATATAGATGACTCTTGCATTAGGTGACACTTCACAATAACAGATTCTGTGATCGATACGATTATACGGTAATGAAGTGTCATCGCTTTCATCCATGTGAAACATGTCCCAAATCAGCACTGCGGTAGGGAATAAATCGCTTATCTATTTTGTGAACTCAAACAGCATTCTCAGCCCTAGGGTTCCATCTGTCCTTTGAATGCTCCAGCGACCCCTGAGTTTTGTTCAGAATTTGACACAACCTGGTGCTCACAAAGACTTTCGGAATGAAGGTCAGTAAATTAGGTCTTCTGCGATAAACTGGTCGGAGTTCACAAAAGGCTTAAAGGCTTTTAGGGCTATGTTCTAGTTTCATTAATATTGCATTTCTATGCTTTGTGTGTTGTTGTTGTTGTTTTTTTACTGGGAATTTGATCTGAACAGACTTGGCAGCAGTTCAACCTTTTCATTCTGCCACCAATTGAATTAAACAATATTCATGTGAATATAATAGAATATTCATGGCCATATGTTTATACTGCAGGGCTGGCCCTGGGTCTGTTGGCGCCCAAGGTGAGTTGTTACACTGAAAACACCCCCACCAAATCTGACCCAAGCAATAAAGAGGGTTAGGGTTAGACCTTGCTTGTTGATCTGAACTGAATTTTTATTTAAATTATAAATTCATACAACATTATGTTTTTTAAATAATAAAAATTTCCCTACAGAAATAAAAATGCATGAAAGAATGACTACAAAGCACAGTATCATGCATCAATATCATGCATTATTAAAATAAGAATAACCAGATTAGTACATGTGTTTCAAACAATGTAGATAAAATAAGTATACTACAGTATATGTATTGTTCAGTACTGTAGAACTACCCTTATCAGTGAGAAATGTGAAATAAATGCTTTCTGTAGGAGTTTATCAGTCTCTTAAATTTAGCAGTCCCTTAAGGCGATAGTGCTAGTCACTACGAAATAGTCGTACCATAATTAAAAAATGAATAGACAAGCTTTAGGGATATGGGACAGGGTCCGTCCATGTGCCATCAGGCAACTTATACTGTACTCTGAAGATATATCCATCATTTCTGTGGCGGTTATTTATGTTGTCAAGTTGCCATCTCGAACACCCAACTGTATCTTACAGTAGCACTTGGGATTGAAGAACCTTGCTCAAGGGTCCTACAGTGGCAGCCCAGTGGCATTGGTGCTTGAACCGGGGACCTCCTGATCCAACACCTTAATCACCAAGCAATCCATTCCTCCAAACACCATAGTATAAATATGAAATTAAACAGTACAAACACTTAATATGTGATCCACGAGACAGGATGCTGCTGCCTTTGAATCAAAGCACATGGAGTTATACAGTAAACATGACATTTCTAATTAGGGAAAGCTCACATTAAAATAATAATAAAAAAGGACACAAATGAGTACATGAATAAGCCAGTAAAACAAGTGTTCATAATGATTATTATTAAGACATTACATATACAGTATTGCCATTATACACCCAACAGCATAGCCACTTTGTGTCCAAGAAGCTGTTATACTTCCTACACCCGGTTATGTCCACTACGTCCCGCTCTCTGACCTGGATTTTTGTATGTTTAAATTAGGAACCAAAAACCATTTAACACTCCAATGACCAAGTCTTCGGTTGCCCAACCAAAATTCAGTTCACACACTTCCATAGTTCGTCAACTTGAACTTTTTTAAATGCGGTACTCTGAGCAGTAGGAACAATTTTTTTCCTTTTATGCATGCATCCCCAGCCATGCACTAACCAGCATGACTTAAAGCAGCATTGTGTACACTGCATCATGCACAATGTTTTGATTTACTCCAGTTTGATTAACAGCTCAGCTCATAGAATATTAGTGATATTAAATATGAAGTGAATGAAGCCTTCACCACTGGTGTTCATCATGCTGCATGTTAATGATGCTCTTGTTCACTCTTTAGCTGCAAGCTGATCCATTCATTTAATTGAAAAATGAGAGCATTCAATGAACTGCGCATTAACGCACAACACTAAGTTGCACATTAATGGTCAGTAGTGGTGATAAATTTGAGCTGTCAACAATAAGAAAACTTATAACTTATATATA
>JAQMYK010000013.1:10484162-10497872 GCA_030014345.1 Clarias buthupogon | reverse complement strand
AGGAAACCGGAGTACCCGGAGGAAACCCACCAAACACGGGGAGAACATGCAAACTCCATGCACACAGAGCTGGGAATCGAACCTGGACCCTGGAGGTGCCAGGCGACAGTGCTAGTACTTAGACAAAACAAGATAAATGAACCAACATAAGAATGAGAATGGTCCCCATCATTCTTGAGGATGGGAGACTCTCATATAATGTCATTCTCTGTGTCTTTGAGCAATCAGGGCAAACAGCTTCTCAGACAGGTATCTGGTGTTGATTGTTTGGTTTCTCTAAGCATCGTGGTCAGCAGTGAGATCTTTCCAAGTGGGAGGGACAAAGCCAAAGGGCAACAGATCTTTCTGTCACACAGTCCTTCCAGCATATCTTTGTTTGCCTTTGCTGCTTTGAGATGTGATGATCTTACAGTACATGCAACAAACATTGCCTAGCCAACTGACTCTGGTGTTCCAGACCATGGTTCCAGTGGTTTTTAGGGACAAATTAAGACCTTAGTGTTGGTTTTTCTGTGCCACCACTTGGCCCTTATGATTTGCCATTAGGAACGTTTATGAAATCCTTCCAGAAGGTTGATAATAGTAGGCTAGGTCTCACGGCCATATAATAAAGATGGCTTTGTACACAAAAAGCTTTGTCGACAGACATTCATGGTATCATACCCTTGAATTATGGGATTGAAACATGGCTACACCATGTAATATCGTGTGCTTGATCTCAGCAAAAGGGATGCATTATCCGTCATGTCTCCACCGAAGTATGTGAAGTTCTTTGCACGCTCGAGGGTAAAGTGATCAATCTTAATGAATGGTGGGTCTACACGCTCTACATGCATGAGTGGCAGTTCATTAAATACAGTGTATTTGCCACAGAAGCCCATAGTAGAAATGTGTGTTATTAGATTCCTATTGGCACTATGTCAGGGGCTTCAGGGATTTTCTTTTCTGTTTACATTAAATAATGTCTTTACGTTTTTTTTTTTTATTGGTTTGGCGCAGTTTTCACAAGCAATTGGTACATTTTCAAAACTCTTTGTACAGTACTTATATCACAACAGATCACCAAAAGTGCACTTTTTTCAAACATTTCAGCATATTTTCAATTGTGTTAGTACAGTACACATAATCACAAGATATCCTTTTCACTACACATAATAAGTGTTTCATCTAAATAAATGTTTTGTTATTGATAATGTTATCACTATCAATTTTTTTATTTGCATCTCTTATTATTCAGTTTAATACATTTGTCTGTCATTTAATTCAACTGATCTTAATGTTTAATCAATGAATCGTTCATTATGTCCATGGATTTTCAACTTGACTGATTGTTGTCTGGTCATTTGTAAGTTACAAATTGCTGTAAGAGCTTTCAATCAAGAAATACTAATTACTAATTGTTTCCCCTGATGATCACAATTAGTTACCATATAAGTTGTACTGTGTTTAAGACTTTGCACTGTTCAAATATGGAGCAGGATAGACTCTTAGGGAGAGGAAACCTCCATCGAACAGGTGGTGGTGCTCCTCGACAGAGAGGTGGGCACAGACAAAGGGAAAGAGGTGGTGGTGCTCCTCAGCAGAGAGGTGGTCTTCAGAGAAATGTAGGCAGAAGACGACGCACCATCATCTCTAATGAAGTCCATGTGGTTACCAGAGCCTTTACCATGGCTGAGGCTGCCAGGTTGGTACAGCCTAATTTACTAAGGTCATCTCAATGTGTGCAGCTATATCTGAAGATGGTGTGGAAGGCTGTAGACCAGTTCTAGGGTCATACATCACTGAATTCAATTCAATTCAATTCAATTTTATTTGTATAGCGCGTTTAACAATTTACGTTGTCGCAAAGCAGCTTTACACAATCAAAAGAATTAAGTTTGTGACAAAACAAACTGAACACCTGCTTGAGCAGGCCTGTCAGGGAGAAGACATCATCAATGTTGTTGTGTGGGACAATGTCAGCTTCCACCATGCACAGCTGGTTCAGGAATGGTTTCAAACACATCCTCGCTTCATGACCCTCTATCTTCCACCATATTCCCCTTTCCTCAACCCAATTGAGGAATTCTTCTCTACATGGAGGTGGAAGGTGTATGATCGCCATCCCCATGAGCATGTCTCCCTTCTTCAAGCCATGGGTGAAGCTTGTGGTGATATAACTGCTGAGCAATGTCAAGCCTGGATTCATCATGCCAGGTGATTTTTCCCATGGTGCCTGAACAACGAAGACATCTACTGTGATGTTGATGAAAATTTATGGCCCAATGTTAATGACCGGCTTGATTAATTGTTTGAAAGTGATTTTTATAAAAATATATTTTGCTTATGTAAATGACTTGATTCGTGTGTGTGTATATATATATATATTTTTTTTTTTTTTTTTTTTTTTTGTCTAAACATAAGTGTAATATTTGCTGTGTAAATTTTTACAGTTCAGTTACACTCATTCAGCACCAACGACAATTTGAAACGCTTACCTTGTATTATTTGCTCCTGAATAAAATGATTCGTAAACGTTGAAAAAAGATGTTACTGTTTTGTTTGGGTGATTAAAGCAAATGTTCTTAATATATATCACAATGATCATGTGTTCTGAAACAATGATTAAGTAGAATGAAAATATGTGCAAATACAATGAAATCATGACATCAGATTTGAAAGAATGACTAGTAGTGTTACAAATCATAAAAAAAAAGTTTTGTACTAAGAGATTAGAAAATGCACACTTTACTTATGAAAATAGTACCAAAACAATTTTAAAAAAACTGTAATCTTTTTTTTGCTAACCCTAACCCTGTTCACTCTGGTGAACATTAAACTGACACATTTTAGGATCACAGTATAAAGGAGTATTAAAACCAATCATAAGCAGAGACATATAAATCACCCAATCACATTACATAGAGCCAATCACATTGCATAGGCAGAAGATTAGAAATTCTTACGTACACATCCATCCATCCATCAATCTAGGAACCTTTGTAGTCTAACTAGGGACCATGGAGGCCAATGGAGACCATTACTTCTATTCTCATTTTTTACTCTGTGGGAGGACCTCCGGTCAACATTCACACACTACAGGCTAAGATTAGCATAATCTTCAGGTCTTTGGACTGTGGGAAGAAACCCACCAAGCACAGGGGAGATTCATGCAAAACCATGCACACAGACCCCAAGGCAGGAATCGAACCCGGACACTGGAAGTAAGGTGAACTAAAAGAAAAACAAACAGTTTTCCACACCCATTTAGGGTAAAATTTAGTACAGCACAAAATGGTGAATATTATTTGACCAGGACATCTCACAGTTTGCAATTGTGCTAAAGGTCAAGCTGAAGAAAGTGAAAGCAACTATAGGAAACTATTCTGCAGGTTTAAAGTAAATGATTCAGGGGGAGAGAGAGAGAGAGAGAGAGAACTGCCTCAGAACTGAAGATCATTCTACTTCAGTCCTCATTAGGCCACAGCAAGCTGTCCACAGTTTGTCCTCTGATGACACTAATAGAGAGCCGGAGGCTGTTGAGGATGTTGCTCTATGAGTAACAACACAGCATGAAATGACCACACAGCACTGTCCATGCAGGTGAGAGTATAATTAGGTGGGGGTTATTTTTTTTTCTTCTTTTGGCTGATAAAATGCGATGCTTCATGTTTTGTTTTGTCTCGACTTTTTATGCATATTGCTCAACTACCGTAATTTAGCATCCAGACACATGATCCAGGCACTTAACCTCCCAGATTCGCTCCCACAGTCTGACCGAATAGAGCAGTGCAAGAGGTTATAGTGGCTGCTACAAAGGGATCTGTTTGTTTCAAAGAACTTGGTGAAGGTCACAGCTCTCTTTCATAAACATTACAAAATTTCAGCAGTCTGATCAACTTAAATCCACTGTATAAAGCGCACAGAATCTTCCCAGTGCTACTGAAGTCTTCTGATTTGTAATTGTAATATTCTAGTACTGTATAAGAGCTTTACAACATGTGACCCTTGAAGAACCTTTTTTTTCCCCCACTCAAGATTGGAGATAAATAATGACTATGTACATAAAAGGGTTCTTCGGAGCTCAGATATTTAGCACATTTTAAACACTTCTGAACAAGAGCTCCCGGGATAATAAAATGTTCTACTTGAAATGTATATTTTAAGGCTTCTCTCAGTGGAAGAAAACAGAGCAGTGTAGAACAACCATACAAATCCTTCGGGTCTAATTTATGAACCTGAATACAACAGATTTATTTGTAAATCGTTTGCTTGAGTGTTTACACACACAAAAGAAATTCATTAAAAAGGCCATAATTTCAGAAAAAAAGTGTGAGTAACGTACACATAAAATTAGTAAATATTGTAAGCTACAACTTCGAATCATATTTGCATTGCATTGCTGCACTTTTTTTTCTGTACAATTTTGTGACTGTTTTTTAGTAACTGTACTGCAACAACGGCCTCCGTGAAGAACAAGGTTAAAAAGGTTGTAGCAATGCTACAGTGATGAATCTGTTTAATGGCAAGGCAATGTCACATTTCCATGAAATCTTCAAAGGGAGAGACAGAGTGATTCGCTTTGATATACAAGTGCTTTGGATTACAAGCGTGTTTCCGGAACTAATTATGCTTGCAGTCCAAGGTTTGACTGGACCTATTTTCTCCATAGATGATGCCGCCTACTGTTATAGTTTGTGGAGGAACACCTGTGACACGCTAACAGCATGACATAAACGGCAGAAAGCCTACTGCCTACCCATACAAACGCTACTTGTCCATACAAACAAACACAATTTTGGTTTTATATATAAAACTGTAGTTTCCCTGTATACCATGTCATACATAGCTTTGTGCATGATTACCTGTATGTAGGATACATTGTTTTTCCTCAATTTCCTTAATGTCTCATCATTTTCTTTTCATCTCATTTAATCCACACCTCGAATTCACATTTAATTTCAGATGCTGTTACACAATTTCAGTGGCATAAAACTGAGTCAAAATAACTTTCATTTCTGACATTCTGCTTTTTCTTCTTAGTCTTTTCATTTTTACAGCTCTCCGTACACTTGACCTTTTATGAAGTTTTGTCACTAAAAGTAAATGACCTGTGTCGAGATTTTCCTTCGTATGTTATGGGTTTGTACATGAGGAGAAAGAGAATAAGCCTTTCAGAAATTTTTCGAAATGTTGTTTTCACGAGAAAACTAATTTATGAGAAGACTGATAAATGAGACCTATTCGGTCTTAATGGTTATTAATTGATTTATTCAGTCATTCATTCAACTATTCAACTTGGGACAATTTAACATAGCCAAGTCACCTACCTGCATGCTTTTGGGCAGTGAGAGGAAACCAGGAAACTCACATTGAGAGAACATGCACAAACCAGAACACATGCTCAAACCCGTAATCCTGTTTTATACAATTCTGTCCATAAGTCTTGAGCCACCCCTCATTTCTTTATTTTTTTCTTTCCAAAATATGATGACAGATGATCAGGCTGGTGATTTGTATACTGGTGAATGCTGAGTAAGTAGAAAATATGAAAAGGGAAATGAGGTTGCTGCTGATGTTGTTACATAAACAACCACTTATTAAATTGTACTATATCTTCAGGGATTTGGTAACCTGTAACAGCAAACCATTTGTTCCCATTTATTTGATTTCATCTACATCACTTAATAAAGTTAATATGAAGAAATGAGGGGTAGCTCAATACATTTGCACAGTACCGTAGATATGCCATATTTATTGCAGTAACCTTGCCTGACTAATTTGCATAATATGACGTGCCTCTGTACTTAAGTGTCATGACGCCTACGGTAGAGTTGAATCAAAGCTCTCCTACAGAGATGGAATGACTTTTTTTTATTATTATTATTTTAACAGTTTGGACAAGTGTATTTATTAGAATTTTTGCTAGACAGGATTTATCCTTACAAAGCAATTTTAGCCTCCCCTGAAACACTTTACATATCACCTTTAATGGTTCTCTTTGAAGCGTGACAAAATTTTCTGAGAGTCTTGAATAACTCAGTGTGAACTCAGGGTTTCCTGTGAAGCAATTGAAATACAGCTTAATTATCTGGTGACTACTGAATTGTATTGTGACTAGTGATCCCTCTGCAGAAAATAAAAGGATCCTGTTGCATAAATCAGGATAAACTCAGAATGTCAGGAACCAGACCATTGTGCTATCAGTCAAACTTCAAAGCAGATAAGATTCCTTTTATAACATTTCATTTGTTTCTATGGTTTCAGATTAAACTGAATATTTAAAGTCAATCAAAAGAACTAGTTGAGAAAAAAATAACTTGCAAAACCATAAAGTGTTTTTCACTATAGTGCTCAGTAAAAATTGAGCCTGTTTGTGCTTGTTCTTGTACATAATAAATAAAAAAAAAAAATAATAATAATAATAATGATAAAGTTCTCCCCATGCTTGGTGGGTTTTCTCTGTGTACTTCGGTTTCTTCCCACAGTCCAAAGACATTCAGAGTAGGCTAATTGATGTTTCCAAATTTCCCATAGTGTGTATGTGTGTGTGTGCTTGTGCCCTGCAATGGATTGGCACACCAACCAGGGTTTCCTCACCGAGTTCCCAGACTCCCTTAGGGTAGGCTCCTGGCCTCCTGTCATCCTGGACAGGATAAACGGTATTGATAGAGAAGCGGTATATAGAGAATGAATGAATAAATGAATATTATTGTTATTATTATTATTATTATTATTATTATTATTATTATTATTATCTTTTCATTTTATACCCAGTGTAGATTTTGCACCCATTATTACAGCTGTCACAATACAAGAATGTTACCCTTAATTTATTTTAGCACATTTTATGCTCTACAGATCATGCTTGGAGATGACATCACATCTCATATTTGAGGGAAATGACATATTAGAGCTGACATGTGTCTGCAGTCTTAAACGCTCCACTAAGCACAAAGGCCACTCTGACTCCTGAAGTGTGACCGGGTTCCAAAGCAGATGAATTCACTGGCTTAAAAAAAAAAAAAAAAAAAAGAACTTTTGGAACATTATGTTACCCTACAACCAAAATCTCAATCTTTGTCTTTTAATGTTTCCAGTGGGCATAGAAATGAGAACCTTGCAAAGTCGGGACTGCATGTGGCCTTTCTTGAGGAGTGGCTTTTTCTTGCAACCCTTACACGCCACATTTTTGTGATATTGTGATATTGTTGTCACATGTACACAAAAACCACTCTATGTCATAAATTCCTGAAACTGCTTCAGAGTTGTTGTAGGCCTCCGGTAGCCTCTCTGACCAGTTTCCTACTGGCTGTTTCATTCAGTTTGGAGCAACTTCCTGATTCAGGGTGGGTTTCTGTTGTACTAAATACCTTCGATTTCTTAATAATAGACTTTACTGTGCTTCCAGGCAACGATTAAAGCCTTTGATTGTCTTTTTTATATTCCTGATTGATATAGTTTCACCCGAGCCCTAACCCAAGCATTTTTAGTCGGGGACCATCCTTTTCCAACACAAAGATTTTTATTTTTATTTTTTATTTTGTTCTGACATGTTTGTTGTTACATATTTCACTTGGATGTGAAAAGTGAAAGCACTGAGTAAATACAGTTGGATAAAATAAAAACTGTGTCTGTCTTCATATTATGCTGCAAAGCAACAAAATGTGATTATTTTAACGTGATTATTAAAATGTGATTATTAAAATATGATTATTTCCATATCCACGGGGCGTGATTCTTTTCTATACTCAGTTATGTAATGCAGGGTACACTCATGTGTTTTTATTTACTTATTTTTCAGTGAAGACTGCATATACCTGCTTCTGCATCCGTCCTGATATGCTGATAAGCAGTCATGTCCATGCTTTATCAGACTGACAAATAATATTTTTTGCCACCACCTGCGTGTCCGTCCATTATGAAAATAGACTGTACAAAAACAACTGGACAACTGGACAAACCTTCTGTGACGTCACCCATAGGTTTTCTGAAGCTCAGCTGTGGGCGCTCTGGTCGTCGCCATCTTGGCAGTAGCCGACTCAACCTAAATCCCGGTTAAAATATAAATTGTCAAGTGGCAATGTGAACAGTGCTTTGCTGTTGATTGAAACGTATCACAGTTGTCACAAACCAGCAAGCTTAGCTTTAGCTTAGCTTAAAAGAATATAGTGATTATTTTCTATTTATATGGAAACATTACTTTGCATTTGATTGCAAGCTGTCATCCCAAGTCCACTCCTTCACTTCTATGTGGTAATTAAACTCAACGATTCCAGTCAGCTAGTTAGCTAAAGTGATGCAGAGATGACAGCTAGCGGTTTGAATCCTGCATTGCAGCAGTCACTTAAATCGCCATACCACTAATTAGGCATAATTTTATATTTCTAATATAATTTTAAGTGATGAGTTACATAAAATTTCACCCCCTGTTTAGTTGCCATAAATGGAAAGTATAGCTATGGGGATCAAAACAGTTGTAAAGTTGGACATTTTCACCTGGGTGTCAATGAGGGTAAAAAAAAAAAAAATTCTTTAAAAAAAAGAGGGGGATATATTTACAGTATACTCTTTTCTTCAGGCATCATTACTCCAGTAGTAACTTCTTTATTCTACACTTTGCACCAGGCAGGAACACACTCTGGATACAACACCAGAAATACTCTCATTCACACACTCATTCAGCTAATTTCAAATAGTCAATTCACCTAACTGCATTTGGAAGGAAACCAGAAAACCCCAAGGACTCAGACATGAAACCAACCTCAGGATCAAACCAAAGACCCTTGAGCTGAGATGCTCCACCATGATCATTAGCAAAAATGGATGAGTTAAGCTTTATTTTCATGTTTATCACTTCCTGCGGGAAAAATCGTCCCACTGGATTTTATTTGATTTCTGAGTGCAATCCCCATCGCCAGCTCTTAGTAAAACATATAAATATCATTTATTAAGGGAGGGCACTTTGCACTTGACAGTCTGCTCCAAATTACCTTCCAAAGATCTAATTTCCTGCGCTACAAAGTGTCAGATCAAACGGCACTCTGTAAGCACTTCATTAATCTGGCACACACACACACACACACACACACATACTTGTGTGTAAAAAGTCTAAATGTATTCATTTATTAATAGGCTGACACAGGTTTTATAGGCCCTAACAAGTATGTGTTAGTTGACCATTTTTTGTAATCGGTTCAGTACTTGTAGAATCCTTTGTACAAGTCCATGAGAGTTAGCACAGAAATGATAATAATGGGGGTTGGAGGCTATCCAAGGACACTTAGGGCATGAGGCAGCGTACACCCTGGAAGGGGTGGCAATCCATCTCAGAGCATACATATTATGGGAAAAAACTGGGAACGCCAATTAGCATGTATTATGGATTGTGGAAGAAAACCAGAGCACCCAGAGGAAACCCACAAACCACAGGGAGAACATGCAAATTCCACACATGCAGACCCTGAAGGTGCAAGGCAACAGTGCCAACCTCTAAGCCACTGTGCTGTCTGTTCGAAAAGTCTGTTATAGAAACTTAATCAACTGAATAATTAGAATTTAGAATTTAATAGGTATGGTTATGGTCAAAGTTAATTATGTGGCCACATGCTAGCCACATGACTGACTAATTGGATAATTGCATTCATGAGCAGGTGTAGAGGCAGCATGGTGGCATAGTGGGTCGCCCTGTGGCCTTGCACCTTTCGATTCCCTGTGAGCTTCAATGGATTTCAGGGTTTGATGTTGTCCCTGTGGTTGGCTTATTTAATTTCACCATGCACACTTCCAGACTGATATGTATTTTAAACCCTATTACTTAAACAGCATGAACCCATTCCTCAGACCAACATGTCTCAACCTGCACATTTATACACTTTACATTACTTTACATCTTGCACAGCACCAACACATTAATTACAGCCAGAAGGTACATCTTGGTATGTTTTATTTCCACTATATAAATAGTACAGCGGCTTTGCTAGCAGATGAACCTGTAAATGTTTAAATGTGTTCCCCAACATTTTTGCTTAAGAACAGGTAATGGAAAATAAACAAGCCTGTGAGGCATTTCACCACTGTGGGGAAATTATGGATTGCCAGTAAATAGTGGCAGCTTTAAGGCAGCCCTTGAGCTTTGTTTTCAATCATTTTAATGCCGGCTTAACACCATGAGCCATGCGCATTGATTGTAAGAGGAAGCCTTGGAGGCCATGATAAAGACCAAAGACGTGCGGAAGGAATAGAGTAAGAAAAGTCATCTCAGGAAGAAAAAAAAAACAAAAAGAAAAGTACTCATATAAAAGCTGCCAACTGTGATAAAATTCCAGCAAGTTATCCAGCTCTTTCCATTCTCCCATGGATTCATGTTCATCTAGCTTGTCTAGTCTTTGACTTTGGGCTGCTTTGTAAGTAACAACCTGGGTCCCCACATACTGTATAATCTCGATGGACATGTGCATGAAACAGTAAACTGATTCACATATACATTGATGGATGGTCATTATATTAAACAGAAAAGCTAAAATATACAGTAATATCTATCAATAGGTCAAAAATATAACAATTAGGGCTAAGCAATGCATTACATGTTGGCGCCACGGTAGCATAGTGGTTACCTTGCATTTTCCGGGTTTGGGTTTGATTCCTGCCTTGGCTCTGTGTGTATGGAGTTTGCATGTTCTCCCCGTGCTTGGTGGGTTTCCTCCGGGTACTCTGATTTCTTCCCACTGTCCAAAGACATGCAGATTAGGCGAATTGGCGTTCCCAAATTGCCTACTGTATATTGAGTGAATGTTAACTGGAGGTCCTACCATGGTCGTAAAAATGAGAATAAATACAATGGTAATTACCACTGGCCTCCATATCCCTAGTTGGACTACAGAGGTTCCTGGATGAATGGATGGATGGAATTCACACACACTGAAAGACAGATAGCCAGGTATGTTAATGCTTCATTTGTTTCAATATACAGTGTCTGTAATGTGTTACTTGGTTTATGTGTGTTTCCCCTTGGGAAAAGACCAGTCTTCTCCTGTTGTAGCCAATCCACCTCTTGAATCTTGAAGGTTGTACATTTTGAAGAGGTTTTCCCCTCAACATGGATGTAAAAAGTGGTGTTTTATTTTACAGCCTTTCAATCAGCTCAGACCAGTCTGTCATTTTTCAGTTGACCTCTATGATCAAAAGAAATTTCCTTTCTTTTCATTTTGATAAATGCTGGGTGAACTTTGGGAGACTGTTATATAGAAATCTGAACTGCTGAAACCAGCCTGTATGGGAGCAAACATGCTATGGTTTGAAAATATTTCTTCTCATTCTAATGGTTGATGCGAATGTAATCTCAATCTCTTGACCATGCTTGGATAATTGGATAATCACATGAACATGTAGTTAAACAAGTGTTTCTAATAAAGTGCATGGTGAGTGAATCTTTCTTTTATCTTTTTTTACATGACATTCTACTGTCAATCCCAGTGAAGGAGACATAGATTGCCTTCTGCAGCCAAGCATGAAATCCTTTTCTAGCCTTTACCCCAACACGGCACCTCAAAGAGATAGAACAGCGTGAATCCCCTTGGGTCCTCCTCCATACAGTATCCAATTAGGAAACCATGTTCTGATACAGAGTGGTCATCCCACGCTTTATACCGCATTTCTTCCTTGGCTCTTGACTTGACCGAGCTTGCTTCAAGCCATGAGTTTCAGAAACATCTGAACAAACAGGGTGCTTTAAAAACAAAGGCTAAGTTAAAAAAAAAAAAAAAAAAGAAAAGCTGGATCCATCCTTCACATATAGTTCTGTTCTTCACAGAACAGCGGTATTTATACGGAGGTTAAATTACACACAGGTGGACTCTATTTACTAATTAGGTGACTTCTGAAGGCAATTGGTTTAACTGGATTTTAGTCAGAGTTTGTGTTGGCCTGTCACATAAAATTCCAATAAAATTAATTTTTTGTGGTTGTTTGCAGCACATTTGCTTTATACCTATTAAAGTTAACAAAGTGTTATAGACAATGGATGGATCGATGGGTACTCAAAGAACGTTCAAAAGAGTTTGAGTACCTCAACACCATCACTGAAATGTTATGTTTATATAACTCATTATAACTCATTGTAACGGTCATCATACTTAAGCTATAGGCCGTATAACAGTAGAGAAATCTACTGTCCTAAATGAAATGTTTATATCTATACTTTCTAGGAACTTTTCCAGCCTGTCCAAATGGATCACTTCTGTTTTTACAAAATAAGCATTGTCTGGATGCATTATTTGTTCCATGCACTTTTGACTCAATAAATAAACTGCAATAAATAGTCCTATATGAATACTCTATTTGTGCTTTAAAAAAACATTTTATGTCCATACCTCACTTATATTAAAGACTGGCCAGCTGTTCATCCAAGGACTTACACACTCAATAATGGCTGACTTTTCTTTTTCCTCTACACTTGTTTACTGCAGTTGATAATCTCACTATTTGGTATCATCCAAAAATAATGTGGTTCCTCTCAATGTTCCTATCTGATGTCGCCTCGTTTTGTCTTACCAAATTTGGCAATATCCAAAGTTTGCTATCTATGGCTATCAATATAAAACTGAATTGTATTGTTTAATAAAACACAAGTTAGTTGATCATTTCTGGACTTTTATTAGCAATTATGCCATTTTGGCCAAAAATAGTCTGTAATCATCTGCTGATTGTAATCCAAAAACATGGATGCAGTAATGGCTTGACTTAATGTTCCAAGTTATCAGAGGTGGCCCAAAACCAACCATTCTGGGTCAGGGAGACTGTCGTCCAAAGCAAAGGACTTATGCTAAGGCATCAACTGCACACTACAGTAAATGCTTACAGAACTCAACAAATTTATGCCATCCCTATCCTTCAGCCTTATGCTGATAAAGTCTTTTCAGTCTCCCTCCTAACCCGACTGACTGTGACAACACCACAACTCATAGCACCACTCACAAGACTTGTCAGTGATGATGAATGACTGTGCTAATGAGGCAGTGTAGAGTGGCAGCAAGGTATGAGAGAGTATTTTGACTGCAGGGGATGCATGGTAAACAGCTAATGGACCTGAGAATGGATGATGAAAAGATGATGATCATTGGAGTATAGGATAAATCCATCATGGAAATGGCTTCATGATGGCCGCCGAATTATATATTTTGCTGTACAGCACACAACACAGTATTGCCGACTCTCAGCTTCAGGGCTTTGATAGGAAATTCTCTTGGGTTTTTGCCCCAAGAACAAGTGCTCCTGGAACAAGCTCTGGATTAATCACAACCTTGATGAGTTGTTGAAGATCCCTCACCTGCATTTGCAACCTGACCTATGGTGGGCAAGATACACACATCCGTCCATATATGAATATGACCATTATACAAATCCTTCAATCCTAAGATCCCAGAACTGGGTTTTTATTTAGTGCATGATAGTGTGAGAGTAAAGTGCATCTTAAAAAATAGGAACATTGTGTAAAAGCAATTTTCTTTCATGATTATTAAAAAAAAAAAAAAAAGTGTATCTCATATTCTAGATTAATTACATGCAATGTGAAATATTTCAATATTCAAATTTTTTTAAACTTAGTTTTAATTTCGATGATTACGGTTTACAGCTCCAGAAAATCAAAAATCAATTACCCAGATAGCACAGGTACGTCGCGGAGACGTCTGCTAAAGATCGTATCATCTGGTGAACATCGCGTTCGTTTTT
>JAQMYK010000013.1:10471054-10484062 GCA_030014345.1 Clarias buthupogon | reverse complement strand
AATAAAACGACGTCTATCCGACATCTGGCAGATGTATAAACATCTGATTAACATCGTCTAAAGAGCGGATCAGGGTCATTTTAATTCATTTACATCTTAAATACGTAGGCTAAGCGTCGTTCTAACATCGGCACAGACGTCTCGGCGACGTCTTCCAGATGAGCAAACGCCCTTTTCCAGACATCTGCAAGACATCTGCACGATGAAAAAGACGACGTCGCATAGACATCTCCGCGACGTGTGTGTGCTATCTGGGTATCAATTATTAGAATATTTTCTAAGATTAATATGTCCTAAGATGGTTTTACAATACAGAGATTCTAAAAAACTTTGTTCATTTACGCACTTAATACTTGGTCAAGGCTCCTTTAGCAAGAATTACTGCATCAATGCATTATGGCATGGACGAGATCAGACCCAGCAGAGATGTTATTGAAGACCAGGCTGCTTTGATAGCAGCCTTCAGCTCATCTATATTGTTGGGTACAATAAAAACCTTCCCCTTGACAATACTGAATAGATTCATAGAATCAAGCACAGTAGTGTAATGATCAGCAAACCATTACATTACTAGTGGTAGCAGTAGCTTTGGCACTGTGGGCATGCTGGAAAAGGTAATTTGGCATCTTTTTTTTCTTTCATTTTTTTATTTTTATTGCACTTTTAACAATGGTCATTGTCTCAGAGTGGCTTTACAAAATCAAAAGAAAATTATGGAAATGTGTATGAAATGTGAGAAAATGTGTAGACGAATTCTAGACAAATTCTTTAACTTTGGTCTCGATAAAACACAGTGGACAAGTACCAGGAGGTGACATGGCACACCAAATCATCACTAACTGTTGAAACCTAACATTGAACTTGGATTCTGTGCTTCTCTAATATCCTCCACAATCTGGGACCATGAATTCTAAATGAAATGCAAAATGAACTTTTTTTTTTATTTAAGACAACTTCTGAAATTGTCTCTGGCTGGTTCTGGAGTGGCTTGCTACTAGGAATGCAACAGTTGTCCTCGGCTTGCTCATCAGGGACAGTCTTATCATTTTGATTCATACACATTCACATCTTATATAAACTTATATAAATAATTCATTTGATTGTGTAAAGCTGCTTTGCGACAATGTCAATTGTTGAAATAAAATTGAATTGAATTGAATTGTATCCCATTTTTTAAAGACGTTTGTGTGTGGTGGCTCTTGATGCGCTGACTCCAGCCTCACTCCACTCCTTATAAAGCTCTCCCAAGTTCTTTGTTTTGCTTGACAATTTTCTCAAGGCTTTGGTCATCCCTGTTGGTTTTGCATCTTTTCCAGGCCAGTCAACCTTTAAAAAATATGATTCAATACGGAACTCTGCGAACAGGCAGTCCTTTTATTTATGACCTTCTGTGATGTACCCTCCTCCTGGAGGGTGTCAGTGATGGTCTTCTTGACAACCGTCAAGGTGGCAGTCTTCCTCAAGCAAATACAAAACAAGACTGAGAGATTACATACTGTATGAATTGTAATTTACTTAAACTATATTTTAAGATATTGAATTTTTTATTTGGATTTTCGCCAACTGTAAGCCTTAATCATCAAAATGAAAACAAAAAAGGGCTTGGCACATTACACTTTACTTTACTTTACTTTCAGAATTAAATTAAAACAGAAAACTTTTTCATTATATTCAATTTTTTTCAAGATGCACTGTAGACCTACTCCTGACCATTCTTACGCAGAAGTGGTAGAATTGTGCAATCATGCAAAAGCTATTGTGAGGAAAAAGCTCCCATCCTACTTATTGTCAATCATGTCAGCATGGTTGATAAAGTAATTGCTGACTCTATCAATCTGTACTCTGTTATACTCTAGGGTTTTTAGCCACAGGCACATTTCAGTGAGAAATAGGAGACAGGTCTGGCATTTCCTAACCAGCTATGAGCAGAATAATGACATGTCTTACATGCATTCATATCACTCACACTGTAATATGTACATTAGATTTCCAAAAACAACTCCACTTCCAACAGTAACTGGGGCAATAAATAGCCATGAAATCAACCTTTTAAAGGCCAATTGTGAGCGTTCCTTTATGTAAATGTGTTATGTGTAGAACATGTTGTACAGTAATTCTGTGCATAAGAACCTCCAGTACTTGCCAGTTTACTATAAATGTTAAACAACTTCCCTTTAAAAATCCCAGTAGCTTGATGTGGTACTGCCTGTTGTGAACTACATGGAGCATGTCAAAAAAGCTAAGGAGATGAGCTTAGACAAAGAGCGAGAGACACTGTTGCATGAAGCAGAGTAGAACAAAAATGGTTTATATAACACTGGCATGGGAGCAGGTGACAAATTGCGACAGTGGTGCATTATGTGTAGTTAGATCTATTGCAGATGTGAAAAAAAAAATGGCTGGGTTTGAAAATGAAAGCCTACAAAAAGGAAAATGAGTACTACAAGGCCATGTACCACTTTAGTGTCACGACTACAGGAAAAAAGCTTGGTGATTTTATGGCTGTGTTTGCAAGGGTGGACTTCAGTTCGAATCCCATCATGGGTCTGTGTGCATGGAGTTTGCATGTTCTCCCCGTGCTTGGTGGGTTTCCCTCCGGGTTCTCTGGTTTCCTCCCACAGTCTAAAGACATGCAAATTAGGCTAATTGGCATTCCCAAATTTCCTGTAGAGTGTGCGAGTTTTTTTTTATTTTTACCATTAGGGGATTCTGCATATGCATTAACAAGACACATTTCAAATATTTTTGAAAATATGAGTCCAATATGTCTTTGGACTGTGTGAGGAAACCCACCTGTCAGAGAACATGTGAACTCCATGCTCACAGACTCAAAGCGAGAATTGAACCTGGACCCTGGAAGTGCAAGGTGACTGTGCTAACCATTAAGCCACTGTGCCACCTCTATGCATACACATGGTTGATAAATACGTAGAACAACTGGTGTTGACTTATTGCCCAAATTGTCTAGAATGTCTTTTGAGATTCTTGTGCATGCTGATATGATTACAAAATTACTGCAGGTTAGTCAGATGCACACTCATGCAGTTGTGATGGTTTTACACAATGTCAAATGTGCCACACAAATATTCCCCACAGTGTTATACCCACACCAGTAGCCTGGACTGTTGATTCAAGACAGATTGGGTCCATAAATGCATGCTGTGTGACCCTACCATCTGCATGCCGCAGCAGAAAATGAAGCCAGGTGACATTTTTCCAGTGTTTAATTGTCCATTTTCTGTGAGTCTGTGCACACTGCAGGCTCAGAATCCTGCTCTTCCTCTTCTTGACCTGCCATAAGACTCAATGTGTTGGGCATACTGAGATGATTCTCTGCTCACCAGGGGTGTAAAGAGTTGTTACAGAACCAATCTGAGTCTTTTATCATACACTATGTGATGTAATGAGATTCCAAATGGTGGTAAAAAGAGATTGTTTTTTCTGATTGACCATCTACATATTTCAGAAGCCAAGTGAATTGCTACTATTATTAACTTACTAGTTGCTATATGGAAATTCAAAAGTATAGACACTCTGGTATATTTTAGAGCAAATCATCTGCAGTTACACATTGCTAAAGAATAATAAACATGCATAATTTCTGAGACTTTTGGTGAGTGAAGGCTGGCGCTTTCAGTTGCTGCTTCTTCACTTGAATGAACACTTCCAACTACAATTCTACTCCATCGACAGCACCTTCTCTTTACCTCCATGAAGAAATCGGCCATCAGCCATGTCCAAAACATATTTATTTTGGGTGTTTTGGGGTCCTCAGGTACAATTGCTCCAATACAATATGATTATTCTGGTCCTCAGTCGCCTGATCAGCAAGGATATCAGGAGAAATTGTTGACTATACAGTAGTCTGCTAGCTTGGTCTAGCCAGAGTGCCTAGCTCTGCAACTGGTAAGGTTATTCAACATATGCTCACCCTCCGTGTGGGGGTCTCTGATTTACAGTATGATCTTGTGGAGGATCACAAGTTCATCTTGTTTTTGATTTGGTCGAAACCTAGAAGTATACTTTTTAGAAATGAATCAAGCATGCCAGTCTGGGATTGTTGGTACACCCTGCAACCCTGTACTCTGAAGTTTCTGGGTGGGTTTCTTGCAATAGTTTATAACAAGGAATCTCCAATAATTGACTCAATGTATGCTTCTTTCGAAGGTATTACTTTACAAATAGGTAGTTTTATAAAAACTATCACTCATTCACTCATCATCTATACCGTTTTATCCAGTATACAGGGTCGCAGAGGAGCTTGGAGCCTATCTCAGGAGACAGAGGCAGGGTACACCCTGGACAGGTGCCAATTCATTGCACGGCACACACATACACTCACATGCTCATTCACACACTAAAGGCAATTTTGGAACGCCAATTAGCCTAATCTGCATCTCTTTGGACTATGGGAGGAGACTGGAGTACCTGGAGGAAACCAACCAAGCACAGGGAGAACATGCAAATTGGACCTGAGGCTGGAATCAAATCCAGACCCTGGAGGTACAAGGCAACAGTGCTAACCACTAAACTACCATGACAACCAATACAAACCATACTTGTCGTTATCTATCATTCACCAAAATATTAATATTTGCAATGCTTTCCTAACTGAATACTTTAGGAAAGCATTTTAACACTTGTTTTTAACACTTTCAATTGTGCCATTATTCTACTGGGTGATTTTAACATTCATGTGGATAATGTCAATAATGTTGACTGCAGACCCTTTACAACTGGTATACTGGTTTACTCCAGTTTTGCCTCATTTACTGGAGCTTCATTAGCCCAAATTCAGAGGCCGTTCCTTCTGAAAAAGTGGACTTGTTGTATAAAATTAACTGAACAGTGAGCATGTTCATCTTTATAATTATAATTCCACGTCAGTTTGATCCTTCACCAAGTCACCTGGAAAATGCCTGTGCGACCTCATTCTCCTCACATATAACTCATATTATTCACTCCTCTCTCATCTCCGGTGTTGTTCTGTCATCTCTTAAAACAGCTGCAATAACTTCAGTCATTAAGAAACCTGGCACTGACCCTAATAATATTCATAATTTCAATCCAATTTCAAATCTCCCATTTATTTAAAATTCAAAGAAAAAACTTTGAGTCATTTCATTGTGGGTTCTATTCTAAACATAGTACAGAAACAGCTTTGGTAAAGGCCAGGCTTAATGGCTGCTGATGCTGAACTCTTGATTATTCTTATCCTAGTTAATTAGACACAATATTTCATTTAACTGCATCACTGTCACTCTTTTCACCTGGTTCAACCCCATCCCTCTCTGTCTGTACCTAATTTATCAAATTCAGAAATTTTCATTATCAGTCTTTCCCTGTTAGTAGAGGTGGTGTTCCTCAAGGGTCTGTCCTAGGCCCTCTTCCTAATCTCTTATCCCCCATGGTTACACATTTAGAAAACTGGGTATTAATTTCCATTGTTAGGGAAGTATATGAAACACAGATTAACATGTTCACAAAGTCTGTCTCTGGCCTTCCACCATCCTGTCTCATTAACTGCCTACATGAAATAAAAACTTGTTTTTAGCAATAAAATTTTTTAGCTGGTTCCTCATCTTAACAGTTTTACCTGGTCTTGTTATTTCCATCTAAAGGCATACGGGCATTGCTTGTTTCTGCCCATCCCTTACTCTGCAAACCACTGGTATTCTCATTCATGCATTTGTTACCTATTGCACTGATTATTGGAGTTCACTTCCATATGGCCTCTTTACAGTTGTAACGAGTTATTAGTTGTATTTAAGTTTGAACTGCATAAAATGCAAAACACGTTAGGATGCATATAACTGACATGAGCATCAAATATCATTGTATCCATTCAATTCATGATGAATAATCCAACATCATTGACCTAATGAAATAGGTATGTCTTGTTTTTTGCAACATACTTGCCATTTACTCTATGTCTTGTAATGCAGCAATAAACAACTTGAATGAAGTAGAACACCACGGACGTACTGTGCTCTAATGTACTTTACAGTCACACAATAACTTTTAATACCTCTAATTGGATCTGTGCTGGTTCCTGTTCCCTCTTCCCCTTTCTTGGAAAGTTCATCTGTTTGTTTAGATTCTAGAGTGAAAATCATTTTTATTGGTGGCATTTTTATTACATGCCTTATGGAATGTAATGCAAAAAAAATAAATCAGAAAGAAATAATCAATGTTTATTTCACTCATTTACAACAGAAGTTGTTGATCATTTTAAACAATTTTTTCTGTAAATGTGTGTACTGTACAGTGAGTCTGACTAGTTAAACCCCAGAAATGGTTGAACCTTGCATTGAAAGACACTCGCACACTAGGGTCTTTAGTTAGTTTATTTAGCTACAGCTGTGGGGGAAAGAAGACTGGTACAGTGCTGTACTGGTATCACTTAAAGATTTGTTGGTGGTACACAGTACCAGAAAGGGGCACTGGTGGCTCAGTGGTAGGCGTTTCACCTGCCATGCGGAAGACCCGAGTTCAATTCCCGGCCAGTCCCCAAACCTCAGCCACTGGATGCAGGTAAGCTTGTATGTTCGGACTGGATGGTCCGCTGTGGCGACCCCATACATGGTGTGTGGAACACTTATTCTACACCTGGTTTTCCATTTACCAATATGTGAATAGTACCAGTAACAAATTAAAGCTACTTTCACCCTTGGTTACAGGACCTAGCATGTAAGTATGACAGCATAAGCTCCCTGCTCACTCCTTTATGATGTTTATTCCTCTACGCCACTGTACTTCATCACCAGTGCACTGGCTAAGTCTATATTAGTCTGCACTTTCAGGCCTGTCATTCTCTATCCACGGTGCTCGATGCTTCTAACGAGTGCTCGACGCTTTCAGCTGGTCAATGCTTGGTGGCGTAGTGGTTAGCACTGTCACATGCACTTCCTGGTTCCAGGTTTGATTTCCACCTTGGGTCTATGTGCATGGAGTTTACATGTACCCCCCCCCCCCACCCCCACCCCCACCACCACCACCAACTTTGGGTACCCTCTGGGTACTACGGTTTCCTCCCACAGTTCAAAGACATGCAGAGACATGCTGGAATGAAGTGTTATAGATGATACAGAACATTTCACCAGGATAATTTTGTCTTGTGCACTGTCAGGGATTTTTTTTTTTTGTGGTTATTTAACTTGCCACAGAAGTGCTAAGTTTATTTTACACTTTCTTGTATAACTGCATTAAAGCTGATGTAATTTTCTCCTTTAGAAATTGCTACGAGACTTACTGTGGGCTTGCTGGGGAAAGAAAATGAAATATTAATAGGACCTCAAACCTATACAGATCTTCCCAGGACTAACACTACTCATTAACCAGAAGAAAGAAGACAGTAAACACTAATCAACCTGGTTCCTGAGAACCTGCCTGAGGATTAAGCTCGGCTCTGAGAGTTTCCCCTTAAATCAGAAAGTAAAAAAAAAAGAAAGAAAATAGGTGTGCATATTAATCCTGCAAAGACAGTCGATAGTTTGAGCATCTTAGAAAAACTTGCACTCATTAGTAACTTGTTCAGTGCCCTCCACAATTATTGGCACCTCTTGTAAGGATTAATCAAAAGGTTTGAAGTAGTTTTATTTTACATGGAAAAAATGAGAAAAATCCAAATTTTCCAAATTCAATTGATTTCTTTTCAGAGAGAAAAAAAAATCCTCATTAAGTAATCATTATTTTCTATTAGGATTGTTCAAGTCAAACCGGGACTTTTGATTGTGCAGAATAATAGAGCACAGTTATGAACGTAAGAACAACCTTTTTCTATTTTCTATATAATCCACTTTTACACAAATGCACTTATACCAGCGTTTCCCTAGTGCTTCAAGATAGAAAGTTTCCTCAGTGCCTACAGATTGCGTGCAAAATGTCTGAAACCCTGGCCTCCCAGGAACTCTTAATGGTCCAAACATGAAGAAATGGCCTGGAGTGAGGTCAGGAATGTACTGTATGGGGGATATTGCATATTGCAACTCCCAGCTAAGTTTCTGTAATGTGTTCCGCAATTTGGTGACATCTTATTCATAGATTTTCAACAATCAGGTTCCACTTGCTCAGTGTTCACAGGAACAACTGCAGTTGGCTCCAAGCCACCTTGACTGGAATCGTCATTCGCGGATGTACGGCTTTCTTTAAAATGTTTGCACTGTTCATATATTTTGCTGTGGCTAAGAGTCTCATCACCGTCCTGTACTTGAAGTCTTCTGTAAAATGTCAATAATTTTTACGCCTTAGTTCATGAAAATCTTTACAAGAGGTGCTAATAATTGTTTATTTCCTTACAGCAGTGACAGATATCTAGTAACGATATCTGATGGAATGCTAGCCATGAGCGTTAACCCATGCATAATATCCCCAGGTCTTATTGATGGCTTAATCAGGATGATGTGGAGCAAACTATTACACACAATTATCCCTGTCACCCCTGTTAGCCCGTTTATAGCAGCTGCAACTGCTTTATAAAGAGCTACACTCTCATGTGCTGTTATTTACGACAGATCACAGTCACAAGCTAATTACAGTCAGTTTTCATAGCTTATGCAAACTTGCTGTGTATTTATTACGTTGTGCTGTAATTGCCATGTTGCTATTGTCTCTCATTATTGTTTTGTCATCTCCTGATCTCCTTTATTGGATTTTATAGCAATATAAACTCATGTACTTAAATGACACGCTGAGGCAAATATAGAAACCTGGCACGACCGAAAATAGTGCAGTGCAGGAGACGCAGACTATTCTTACTAGCACTTATCCTGACTCAGTAGCATAAAACATTGACGTGAATGCATGCTACATCTCTGAATGTATTCTCGATGCGTCCCACAGGGAACTTTTCTTTTTTTTTTTTTTGGACCACAACGAAGGACATGGGGATATAACCTGCACAACATAATACGCAAAAGAAAAATTCCAATTACTTATCACCATTAGTAGGAATGTGGCAGGCATGTAGGCAGGCTGGAGAGAGAGAGAGACAGAGAGAAAGAGAGTGAGTCACTGTTAATGCTACATTTAGAAATGTACACTATCCATCCATTTTAATATTTATAGGAATTCAAGAATTTTTTTTTTCATTTATAAAGGTAGTATTATATTGAAAATCTAGATTTATTGGCAGTCATCATGCCGTTTAAATGCGGCACATTGGTTTAGTGGTTCGCACTGTCACCTTGCATCTCCAGGGTTGTGGGTTTGAATCTCAGAGTTTATCTTCTCCCCACGCTTGTTGGGTTTCCTCCAGGTAGTCCACTTTCCTCTGACAGTCCAAAGACTTGCGCCGTAGGTTGATTGCCGTTTCCAAATTGCTTGTGTGTTGGCACTCTGTCCAGGGTGTATCCAGCCTTGCCCCTTATGTTCCCTGGGATGGTCTCCAGGCCCCATTTTGGCTCTACACAGGATAAGCAGTATAAATAATGAATAGTTGGATGATTGAATTAGTAATGGGGCAAAAGTGCAGTAAAGTGATCTTTAAAATTTGTAATAACTCTACTTTAATGGTCTAAAAGAAGAAACTTGAAGTGAATTGTTTGGGGATTTAAGGAACTACAGTCGAGTAAGTTTCGGTTTTCAGTCATGCTCAAGTAAATTGAAAATTTAACACTTTCAATGTGCAACTTTGTTCTGGTTTCTAGATTTGTGTAGATGTTTTATCTAAAGTAAAACACTTTTAGGGTGGCATGGTGGTTTAATGGTTAGCACTGTTCCCTTGCACCTCCAGGGACGGGGTTCGGTTTCCGCCTCTATGGAGTTTGCATGTTCTCCCCGTGCTTGCTGGGTTTCCTCGGGGTACTCCGGTTTCCTCCCACAGTCCAAAGACATGCAGATTGGGATAACTGGCGTTCCCAAATTGTTTGAAGTGTGTGAATGAGCGTTTACAAGTGATTGGCACCCCATCCAGGGTGTACCCTGCTTTGTCCACAAAGTCTCCCGGGATAGACTCCAGGCCCCCCGCGACCCTACAGTAGTAACCGCTGCTTCAAGACTTTTGTTGTCAATACGCTGCCACTACGCCTATACAATAGTTAGCTAGCTGCAGGAAATAACACAACATCCCATTAATTTGCAAGCACAGACCTCATTAAAGAGACAGATAGGAGGAAAGTCAGGGAAAAGTGTCCGATTGCTACATTTTCGTTTACTCCTGAGACAAGCGTTGCGATATACTGCACTGTGTGCATTTTAACGAGTCTCAATTAACTTATGTCCAACGAAGAAATAAAACTTTTTTTTCTGTTGTTTAGGCACAAAACAGTGTTTTCCTTTTTATATTGTACAGAAGAGTCGTTTGTTGAATTCTCTATTCTGATTGGTCAAAATTTTCTATAACAGCAGCAGTTCCGCAGTGATCATTATATGCCTTTAAATAAAATAAATAATAATAATAAATAATAATAATATATTGCCACACAAATAGTTCATGATCATTTTTTTAGAAGCTGATGTTATATTGTTACAAGTGAACAAGTGACACAAAGTTGAACACCCCTTTCTTTACATTCTATGCTGTTTACTTTGCTATATTACCACACTGCCCACTTGTGGTTGAAACCGGTAGTGCATCTCTCACATATCCCATCTAATATCCATCCTATTTTACAAAGCAATAAATTCCGTTAATAGCATAATTAAAAATTCCACTTAGTATAACACATCAAAAAGCTGTTAGTGAAATAAACTCTTAATGGAAAAAGCTTACTGAAAGAAATATTAAGTAAATGGTTAAAGGAAAACTTGGACGACTTTACAATGAAGCATTAAACTTACTTTTTTTTTTTTTTTTTTTTTTTACAGGCTTTTGTAATGTTATTGCTCTATTGAATCAATATACAGGTTATAAATCTATCCATAACATACAGTGTGGTCCAGGAGTATTAAGACAACACATGCCATGTATTATAGTGCACAGAACAGGTGATGTCATTAATTAGTTGGCTGTGGAGTTGTGCTAATTAGAGTCAGTTGGTTTGGTTAATGGGTGGAACAAATATGTGGCAGGACTTTTATCTTTTGAATTCTGAAGTGAATTGTGAATTTCTGAGGTAAATTTTTGTACACGACCTTCAGGAAGTAATCACACAGACATGGACTGAGCGAGTGACACCAGAGTACTGCAGATATTCAATTGTCAGAAGAACTTTGTTTTAAAGGACAAAGTTATTATTTGGAAGTGTTATAATATACACTATATGGACAAAAGTGATTTAAATCTTAATGCTTCAGCATACCAAGACATCTTGGACAATCCTACACTTAAAACTTTGTGGCAACAGTTTGGAGAAGGTTCTTTTCTATTCCAACATGACTGTGTCCCAGTGCACAAAGCAAGGACTATAAAGACACGGTTTGATGAATTCGGTTCGGTTGATGAGTTCCCTGGTCTCAACCCCAATCGAGCACCTTTAGGATGAACTGGAAGGGAGATTGCGAGCCAGTCCTTCTCATCCAACATCAATACCTGACCTCATGAATGCTCTAAAGAATGAATGGACACAAATTCAAAGAGAAACACTTCAAAATATTGTAGACAGCCTTCCGAGAATGATAGTTGCAAAAGGTGAACCAACTCCATACTAAAGTATATATATTTGGATACAATATCATTGCAGGTTTGGCCAAATACAGTGTAGATATTTTTTTTTTTTTACTGAGTTTTACTTGTTTTTCTGTAATTTGGCACCTTCTGACCAATCAGAACTAAACAATCAGGCATGATTTGTAATGGCATGAGATTCAGACTAAAACTAAATATCTGTGACATACATAGTCATTAAGAATGGTTGGTAGAAGATAGAACACTGTGTAATCAGTTTACAGGAAAGCACATAAATCAGGACAGCTGGAGCCTGGAAGTGAAGAAAATGAAATCAAGTTAAAGATAAATACATTGCCTAGCAGATGAGGCGATAAGCATTTGCGTAAAGGCACGCATCCTTCATCGAAAATTAATGAAGTAAACAACGGAAGTGTTATTCATTAGCACAAATAGTACACTAAAAAATAAACACCTCTTTCTAACCCTATCATTTATTTCATCTACTGCAGTTTTCTTACATGTAATATAAACCAAAAAAAAATCGACTTTATATTTATATACTTTAATAAACTCACACTGGGATTCCTCAGATTCCTGTTCTGATAGAAGTGGAACCCGATGTAAGCGCCCGCTGTTGAGCTGTTTTGCTTCGGTTCTGTGCATTTTGTTCTGAAACGCTTTTCTGCTCACCACGATTGCAAAGAGTAGCTATTTGAGTCACAACACTCTTCCAGTCAGCTCAATTCAGTCTGATCTTTCTCATCAACAAGGTGATCACGCACCAAGTGTTTTTTGTTTTTCACACCATTCACAATTTTGAGATCACATTTTTGTCCCATTCTGATGTTGGCCAACTGAATAACTGCATGAATAATGCAGTATGGTGTACGGATTTTGTATATGTTAACATAGATAATAATAAATTATAATAATAAATCTTTAAAATTGCACCTCAACATGATCACCTCTCCGTCAAGAATAATTAGTGAATTTGCAAGGCCGTATGGAGAACACTTACCTTTCCTGCCATCTGGCACCACAGCCTGTTCCTGCCAGATACTTCGCCACAGGCAGCTTTTGCCCTGAGGAAAGTCATCTTAACACCAGTCTAATGCCCTTCAACATCCACATGACCTGTCCATATAATCTATACACTTTCCACAGTACTTCACTTCATTTCCAGTATTGAATTGGTTTCCCAGAACAACAACAAAGGAATTGGTAAAGAATATATGTAAATATACCAGTCCTACATCACAATGGTCAAGAAAGCTGTCGTGTGTGTGTGTGTGTGTGTGTGTGTGTGTGTGTGTGTATATATAATATTTATTTATTTTCATGACCATTTACATTAACAAAAAACAAAAAAAGGTGAAATAACTGAACATGTTTTATATTCTAGTTTCTTCAAAATAGCCACCCTTTGCTCTGATTACTGCTTTGCACACTCTTGGCATTCT
>JAQMYK010000013.1:10452696-10466455 GCA_030014345.1 Clarias buthupogon | reverse complement strand
TGACAAAAGAACGAACGACTCGGGACCGAAAAGACTCAAAGGTAACGACTCATTTCTGTTTCCTGTATATAACATACAGAGGTTTTGCGAGGCTTTGCATCACTCTCCGAGACTACTCGTTCATCAAAGTCATGTTAAAGATTTGTTCAAAAAGAACAAAATCGGGTTTTTTTAATGCTTTACATTGTATATTTGTGTCGAAGGCGTACTAACTTATGAACAAATCTGACTTATGAACGTGCTCCCGGAATGGAACTCGTTGGTAAGTCGGGGACTTACTGTGTATATATACAGTTCTGGAGTGTTGTGTACTATAATGAGCATACACACCATAGAGGAACTGCGAGCACTGGGTGTAGCCCTCCTCCATCTCCTCACACTTATCTGCAGCCGTCTGCATGTCGCTGTACGTGGCGGCAAACACCGCTGCTCCGGACTCCACGAGGAACTTGCACACCTGCACGTTGTTACAGGACGCGGCACAGTGCAGCGGAGTCCTAGTGCACGGGGAAAAAAAAAAAAAAAGATTCAGATGGTTATAAGTAACATATAGAGGTAGTACATCGAGTTAATTCATTTAAAAAAATTTGATGACCAAATCAGACCAGTTGTCCAAGTGCAATTCATCTATTCAATTCAGTTAAAAACGTGTTGCTTCCACGTGTAGAATTAAAAAGAAACGCTGCATGACTGAACTCACCACCCGTCGCTGTCTGCAGCGTTAACATTGACTCCGTACTGGACGAGGAACTTGACGATCTCCGTGTGTCCGGCACAAACGGCGTTGTGTAGAGCCGTGATACCTTCATCGTTAGGCTGACTGGGGTCCTCGACCTGCACAACAAAACCCACACAACTCTTAGTTTTTTTTTTTTTTTTTCACGTCATATGGCCTATAAGGAAAAAAAAGTTAAAAAATTTATTCTGTTTAACTTCATGACCCTATCGAATAATGCAGCCTCATAACTAACTAAAAATAAAATAAGAGAAAAAAAAGAAAGAAATCCAACTCAATAAGATTTAAATACACTGCAGACTTATTATTATGCATACTATTTCGGGATGCCAACTTAGGAAGAATAAATCCATCCATTCTCCACATTCAACGAGCTATTTAAACAACCCTGAAGTACACAGATAAGACAATAACGAACCTCATAGATGATTCTCTGCACCAGATCAAACTCTCCCTCCAGAGAAGAATCCAGAAGTAAAGCCAAGGGGTTGAATTTCACCCTCATGCTGTGGTCGATGCGCTCCGATCCGACCTTACGCAGGTTCGTCCTTTTGCCCTGAGAAAAGCAGATGCTTCTTTTAACCGATAGCCATCACATCAGACGAGTTCACACACTGACAGAAGTGTTCACTTAATGCTCTGCCAGGTTAACCTTCAACGTAGTTTTTTATTCCGGCATCCTGAGGACAAAATCTTTGAAGACTGAAACCTAGTCTGGAAACCCGCTCGCTTCACTTTAATAAGATTATACAAGACTTTTTTTTCTCCTAGAATAAAGAGCTCTTTTAGGATTGCAGGAGTGCAGCTTATTAAGAATAAATACAAAGGTAGGAAAAAAAAAATGGTCGGTTTATTTATTTCAGCTACAAGGGCATCACCTAAATCTTTGAGAATTTAAGGAGCTTTAACGGCACAACTGAGCCTTTTATGTTTGCACACGCATAACGTGCTTTATTTGAATGAATTGGGCTACTTGCGTAAATTCGGCAGGAGTTTATCCGCTTGGAGGGCAATAAATAGAACAGTATTTATTTTTTGAACAAAACAGACCTTATATTGGGATTAGTCAAGCAGCCCGGGGTGGGGTTCGTCACCTTTACTTACGCCAGTGAGGTCGAAAGAGAAGTCATGTGATTTAAATGTAAGTAAATAGTTATGATTTCCTTTACAATAAAACAAACAAGTCAAACTCATAGCCATATATCTGCTAAAATTAAAGTAATTAGAACATTTTAATCAACTTAATTCACTAAAGTGGCTGTTGGCTCTACCTGGACATGATAGTCCGATAGATTTTTAATCATTTCACTAAAATATAGGCTGAACTTTTGCTTAAGCTAACAACAGCTTAAATCACATCGAGTGACACCACCCTTAGTGATGCACACAAAGGAACATCATGCAGTAAACTGTATGACATGATTACAAATGATATTACTTGGAATCAGATTTATTTCATAAATCTGACCCACTCCTAATTAAACCAAACACAAAAACAAATGCCTTGACAAAAAGAGTACTCACTGGTGGTAGAGGCACTTGCCCCATGACCTCTGGTGGCTTCATGTTCATCGTGTCATCGCCCAGAGCTTCCTGCTCAGCACCGCTCGGATAAGGTGGAGGAGGATACGGAGGGAACTCCTCCACGTAGCTGTCGGGTGATAACTGGTGCTGGTCTTCATCCTCAAGAGGAGCCGGTGGTGGAGGGATTAGGAAGGCGTCTTCGGGGCGAGGAGCGGGGTGAGACGGGGGTGGGGGCGGGATGAAGTCCTCGCCGTCGATCTTCAGGACGTTTATAGTCGGCAGAGGGTCGGGAGGCGGCTGTTCGGGAGACTCTGGGATTTGTTCGGTGCTGACCGGATCGGGCGGGGCGCTCTCCTCCTCAGCGGGTTTAGGGGGGTTGATCGTGGTTTCCATGGCGGCCAGCGTGGTTTTTTGGTAGAGGAGCTTCTGGATGTTGGGACCGGCAGGACCTTCGGGTTCAGTGATGGAGCTGCGCTTTTTAAGCGGCCTCGGGGCGTTGCAGAGCTTCTTACGGAGCGCCTCGAGGTCCATGTCGCTCTGGTTGCGGTAGGGGTTGGAGATGAAGGGCAGCAGCTTGGTGGGGCTTAAGGGGCGCGGGATGCGCTCCGTCTCATGGTTCTCGGTTGCAGGGGCGCCGTTCGTGCCATGGTCGGTCTCCGAGTCGGGGCCGTTAGGGCGCTCCATGTAGGGGTTGTCCAGTTGTGGCGAATGGGGTTGCTGTCCTGCGGCGATCACAGGCTTACCGTACACTAGAGAGAGGGGGGTATAAAGCATGAGCGAAAAAAACATTTCCTTAATTTCATTTAAACACTAATGCAATTGATTTAAAAAATTAATAAAATCTCACTCACTGCTAACAAAGTTGGAGCGGTTCTGTGAGCGGTTCAGTGCGCCCGGCATATTTTGAGGCAAGCCCTTTCCTGCTGCTGCTTGCTTCGTATACATGGAGTAGATGGAGCTGGCTGCCACCATCTGAGGTTTCAGCATAGGCGGATCCTTAGGCTCCGGGGTGAAAGGTCGGACGGTGGCAGCCGGCGGGGTTTCCTGCTTGGATGGCAGGGGCAGCGTGTTACTCTGAGCTGCAGGGAGAGGTGTGCGCTGCTGCTGCTGCTGGCTGCTCACTTTGCCCTTGCCGGGGAAAGTGCCTGCGCCTGGGAACGGCAGATTGACCTGTCTGGGTTTGCTTGGCACGGGAGGGGGCACTTTAACCGGGACTTTCGCAGCATTCTGCACACAAGGGAAAATAGTAAAGAAAGAAAAAAAAAATTTGAGAGATAAAAATACAAGACTCTATATACAGCTTGTGTTGAGCTTTCCCCACTCGGCTAACCTGGGCGTCCCTCGCAAGGTCGTCGCTGCTCTGGTTCTTGCGTAAGGAGGCTGTCGACGGCTCGGTGGAGTCGAACATGGAGACGGGACGTGTCTTCCGGTCCTGCTGTCCTCTTTTCAGCACGTCTGTGTCGTCTGGAGCTGTAGGGAGAAAAATCAAGAATCAGGCAAGAATCAGTGGAGCTGCCTGGCGACGTCTATCTCGGTCCGTTAATACGAGCAACGGACGTAAACAAAAATAATACATTTGTTTTTTGTGTTTTGTTCAGGTTTTAATTTTAATGAACATGAATGATTAGTGTCTGTCTATACCAATTTATAGGCACAAGTGTCCTTATTTTATTAAATAAACTCTTAAATGATCATTTAAGCTTTAAAGCTACTGATTGCTTTTCTATTGAGAGAAATAACAGTCGTTTTATTAGGTGTTATTAAAAGAGCGAGTGTGGTCACCTTGCTCTGCTGCCACTTGGCTTGGCAGTCGAGGTAAAGTGGACGAGGCATGGCTGCTGTTGGAGTCTGGAGTGGGTGAGCTCCAGTCAGACACTTTCAGCACCTTGGATGACGGCAGCCCTGGGGAAGATCGAGTTACTCAATTAATTTGACGAGCGATACTCCTTTCATCACGATGATTTGATATAATCATGTACAACCACCGGCAGGTTTTCAAATGCACTTTCTGGAACAATTCATCAGATGAGGCAAGAGTTAATCAGAGAGCTTTAATTAAACCGTTGTCTAATAAGGTGTTAGACCGGATGGTGAGTGAACAGAAACATTCCAAGTCTGAAAAGACGACAAAAGGCGGCAAAAAAAACAAACAAAAAAAAAAAAGTGGTTTAAAACCTTAAAGAAGAATTACTTCCGTTTCATTACAAGAACATTTCCCTATCACGCAAACGCACACACACACACCAACAAGCCAGCACTGCAAAACATCTGTGTACCTTTTCTCTTGGCCCGCAGGTCTTTCATCGGCTTAAGCAAGAACATTTGTTCTATACAAAAAAAAAACAAAAAAAAACAAACAAAAAAAAAGAAAGAAAAGAAAGAAAGCAAACAAATACTGAACATGGCAGTTAATGGAATCCAGCATGTGAAGGTCACACCAAGACACGAACACAGAACTAGCTTTAAGAAACAAATCATACTGGTGTGGAAAGTAATGCTTTCGACTTTATGTTCACGCAGAGAAAAGCCTGAACTTGTGCTTATTGAACAAATTAAGAAAAAAAAAAAAGATTGGATAAAAATCATAACACCACACACAAAACACATTCTGTTTTTCGTTTTATAAAGTGTAGTGTAATTGATTTTCAATAAACAGGTGCCACAGGACTGACAAACATCTATAAATGTAACACTGTCGCTATTAACATTACGTTAGCAATTAACACATCCATGGCCAGAAGCAGTGGAGTGCATTCTTTTCTTATTTTCTCCTGGTGGGAGGGGCCTCTTTCTCTCTCTCTCTTGTCAATAAATTTGACTCTAACCAGACACGAGCGAACTGTGTATGATCAAACTGGAGACTTTATTATAGCGCTTTCTCCCCGAGTGTGTTCAGCTGCTCTGGAAATGTTGCACAGAAAACACAGTCACGTGTTCTGTTTAAAACAGAAACTGAACTAGACGTGTCGTCACGGCATCACTGCACACACACACACAAACGACCAGCGGTGGCTACCTTCAGAGCTGAGAAAGACATCGGAGGCGTCCTGCGGGCGCGTTACACAAGCCGTCCTAGAAATCTCCTCCCCTGTGACAAATGCAAACTAACCCGTTTGTTTCAGCCTCCTAATGTTTACAGACTACAAGGTGAAGGACACCCGTGTGCCGTACCTGTGCCGGGTTTGGACTGCGTGCCGGTGCTCTTGTCCTGAGGTGGGAGTGTGGCTGTGCCGTCGGGGTAGGTGGGCTTCAGCAGATCGTGCCGCGCTGGACCGCGGGGCATGGTGGACGACTGGATGTATGGCCCCACCGCGGCCACACGAGACTGACCGCCTGATTGAGGGGGCTGGCCATCAGGCGGGACCTGGAGAGGGAAGAAAAATGCTAACGATTAATATCAAGCAACAACAACAGATTTTTACCCCATTATGTCCTCGGTTTACCCTTGCACAGCACTACAAATGTAGCATTCATGACAAAACATATTCACAGATGTACAAACTTAGGTAAAATTACAAGACACAATGATAACAGAAACATTAAAAAAATAGACAGAATGACAGGATCAATGAGGACAATGCTCATGTGCACACATTTTTCATTCATTCCACGTATTATTTGCATTTAAATTCATTTTTAGGTTTATATTTCTTATATATTATTGAAAATTTTTATATTTTGTTCTACTTTCTCATAGTTAAGCTATTTATTGATTTCTTCTTTTCTATTTCTCGTTCTTATTTCTTGTTAATTGTTTTAAAAATTTTAAGGTCACAGGCGGCCTTATAAGCATTTCACTGCATATCGTACTGTGTATGACTGTGTATGTGACAAATAAAATTAGAATTTGATTTTTGAATTTGATTACTAAAATAAGTAAAAAAAAATAAATAAAAAAATAAAAAACAAAGAGGAAATGTATGTGTTTGCAAATTAAAGCAGGACATTTTATAATACAGGATATTATATATTTTTTTTTAATATTGTAAAAGATTTAATCTTGGAACATCGAAAAATTAATGCTTGGACTGATGCTATAGATTTTGTTAAAGAATTGACAAAGTGATGTCCATTGAGGCCATGTGTGTAATCACTAACTGTGTATGATCCTTTTTGTTGTCTATGTGATTTGCTTATCATTTTTTGTTCCCCCAAACTTCTGAACCGTTGCATTTGTTTGTTTGCCTTCATAACTGAATATTCAATAAAAAACTATGAGCAAAAAATATTGTAAAAGATCGATATTCACTTTGAACTTCCACAGTAATAAGTTTAATTAATGTTAAATCTGGTTAATTAATGATCATCTGCTTTAAATACTACCGCTGCACAAAGATGCCATTAATAGCCTTTTCATAGATGAGATTTAATAGATGAGCAAAAAAAAAAAGTGTTTAAAAATGGGCAAAAAAAACTTGAAAAACAATACACCAGCCCTAAAACTGTTGTCTAAAACACCTGCCAATATTGACATTTCACCCTCTAACAAACCAAAAAGCTTCTCCAACTGAAAATAAATAGCACTTATCACAAGATGTGTCATAAAACAAGCCATCTAAATTAAAACATCATCAATCCGCTACTAAATGAGGATGACCCGATTAACAAATGTCTAAAATAGTGTTTATTTTTTTTGTTTTTTGTTGTTTTTTTGTTGTTTTTTTTACCTTGGGTTGGGTATCTTTTGAAGCCTTTTCCTTAAGCGGGAAGCCATTCTTAAGAAAAACAAGAACACAACAACTTCAGCACATTTAAAAAGAGAGGGAGTACACTGTTGTCTCGTTGTTAGAGGAAGGAGACCCCCGTTCGTCCAAGCGCCAGGATGAGAGTGAAAATCGTTTTAGTCTGACAGGAATGAGAAGGGAAGGGGAGGGAAAAAAAAAACAGAAAAAGCCCACTGAATCCTGGACCGTGGTGCGTTTCAGGGCAAGACATTTCCAAGACATTTCTTGGCAGGGAGGAAAAGACTCCTCAAACGTCATCTCTTTGTGTTAGTTTCGTTAATATTCTGTGCAGCCTGTGCTAAAACCGAGCGTGTTGCTTATCACAGTAGAGAAAAAGCCACATACATGAGCTCTGTATTTTTTTAATCCCGTTTTTAATCGGAGATAGGAAAAGTAGGGTGTATTAGTAGTAAAGCCCTTGTTGAAGAAATGCATATGGCACCACAGACACCACCAAAACACCACAGAAAAAAGGCCAAACGGTTTGTTAAAAGTCAAGCAAAGAACAAGATTAAATTCAAAGAAGTACAACAACAAAAAAAGTCTTTTCGTTGCTTGCATCCACCAGGGGGCGCTTTGTAAAATGCACAGATAATGACTTGAGGACTCCACATTTATTTATTTTTTAAATAACATCAACACCTCCACTAGTAGTAATAAGAGGGGGGGAAATTATCTAGAATAAAATACCCCCCCCTACACATGCATGCTTCATTAATGACGTACCAGCTGTTCACTTCAATTCCACTTTCCTTCTAATACAAATAAACAATTAACAAAAAAAATGTTCAACATACTGTTTACTCAGTGTTTCAGCCTGTATCCCTGCTGTAGCTGCGTGTGCTCTGACCTTGATCAAAACTCAAACTTGAATCGACACAGTGTGTGTGTGTGTGTGTGTGTGTGTGTGAGAGAGAGAAAATCTCACTGGATTATAAACACAAAGCCCGTGACTGCGCATGTTTATAATACTCTGACTGACGGTGCATTTATTTGCACACTGTATTTACTAAGCGGTGTACCAGGCTGACACCTGACGTGTCGTGACACGAGGCAGACTATCAGCCGATCGGATTGCGTCACTGAGATGTCTCTCGTCCTGTCGTATCTCTACAGAGGAGGGATGGCGTTGTGCTTGAGCCGACGGGAATGAAAACACAGAAATAGATGTTCTGCGTGAGGACGGCCTGCAGCGTCAAATGGGAAGTGGATGATTATGTGTGTGTGTGTGTGTGTGTGTGTGTGGGTGGATGTTCTGTCCTTTCCACACCACCTTGTTTCTGAAAGTCACAACGTGCACCTCTTTACGGTTCTGCATCCAGAGACTCCACAGACTGTTCAGCAACTCGTCTGAATTAAAGTGTTTGTCCAAAAACAATAAAAGGACATGAGGGAGGTAACTCATCTGGGATTACGACACAGCTTCCTATCCTGCTTGCGTAATGTGTTCTGGATACACTGTGAAGTCTTCCTCGTCCTAGTGGTGGTACGAGTCAGAGTCGGCCTTGCCGATAAAATAATTCCGACCTTGATTTTACACCCTTTTTTTGTGCGAGTGTGTGTGTTTTTTTTTTTTTTTCCGTGTGTGTGTACATAACATCTATCCCGAGTGACCTGTCGTGGGAGGAGTGTGATCACGTTTGCACTCACAGGAAGATTCTCCTTCTGCTGCAGCGCTGCTTTCTTCTTCCACAGGCGATCACGGAGCTCGCTGACTCGCTTATCCATGGCGGCCACTTCCTGGTTCTTCTTGTTCAGGTTCTCCCTCTGCTGCTGCAGCTTGGAGTTCTGCTCCTGGTTCATGGTGTTCCTTACCTGATTTGGAGAAGGAGGAAGAGGAGGAGGAGTGTTACATGTTAAAACTGAAGAAATAAATAAGAGGAAAAAAAAACCTTTTAACTAACAGATTTGTGACAGAATTGGGTTTGCTTTATGCACCACTTGTCTTTTCTTTCTTCTACGGCTATATTCATTGCAGGAGTCAATTTTTGTTATTCAATTCTAATTAAAACTAGATGTTAAATATAAATGTTTTAAATTTTTAAAACTTTAAAAATAAAATTTGGATTTACTTGTTTAAAAACTTGAAAAATGTCAACAGAATGAAACAAGTTCTTCATAGGAGTAAAAGAATTACAGTCAAATAAAATACGTTTGATGAACACTGGTGAATTTTCTCTTGATTCTGTCCTATTCTGCGTCTTGTACAAGTGACTTGATCCCAACGATTATTGAAAAGAAATTTACTGTTTGTCCCAACATCAGAGTTTATGTTATTTATGTTTCATTCTTGGATCATGCACACAAGTCACTTTAATAAAAAGTCACTTTCATGCATATTTGCAAACCCCGAGGTCATTTTTCTTTATTTACACAAAGATTTCTATATTTTTTATATTTCAGACAGATTTTGCAGCTACACTACGGCACATTTGTAGGTTGACAAACACACGCCCAGACGTGTTAACCTGATGACACAGACAGCTGAATGGTCATCCTGTTTGCACTGCCTCGTTTCATTATTTAATAAAAAACACTTTTTTTTTTTACTAGATGTCTGCCAGCTGATCAAACTGCACTATTTCAGGAGCCTTATTTTAAGCGTTTCTTGATGTCTTGCCTCTCTATACTATTAGCTTTTCCTCGAATCGATCATCATCATTTTAGCGTCTTGCAACAGCTGGAAGTACCGGTGCAAAGCCGCTAACACAACTTATTATATCAAGTGTGACTGATGTCTTGGATCCTGACCTGCAGCTCCCTGTAGAGGCGATCGAGCTCGGCCACGGCGCTCTGATTATCGTTTAGGGCGTCCATCTTGCCGCTCTTCAGCATCTCCATCTGCCTGCTGAGCTCCTCGACTTTAGACACCGCCACCACCAGCTCACGCTGCTTTTGCTGGAACAGATTGTTCATTTGCTCGATCTCCTCCACTGCAAACAAGAAAACACACTTCAGAAATCTATGGGACTAGAACAGATAGACAGATAATAATAGAAAGTATAAATATGTGTACAGAATGGGGATCAACAGTGTGCAAATTGAGATTAAACGTTCTATAACAGCTGAGAAGTAAACGCTCACCCAGTTTTCCGTTGCTGATGCGTTTCTGCTCCACCTGGCCCTTGAGAGCGCGCACTTTCTTGAGCCGAGCCTCCTGCTTCTCCACGTTCTCCCGGAGGCGCTGCAGCTTCTCCTGTTCGGACGCCTGCTGCTGCTTCATCTGATCTTGCTGCTGCAGGTAGCGCAGGCGCTGCTCCTGTACGCCAGAGATAAGAACGGGGGTCAACGGTCAAGCATTAGAGGCACGTGCTGGAATATTACAATGAACATGCATTCTGAGACATATCTACGGGACATTATTATTTTATTTTTTAAATACACGCTTACTTAGGACCTAAGCATTATGACATCAGCCATAGTAAACACAGTGTGTGAGGCCCCTCTTGTTCTTCTAAGAATGTATTTTTTTTTTTTTTTTTAAATCTACTCAACAAGAAGTCAGTTATTTTGGGTTGTTTATGAAATACACCCAATGGATTTTGATGTACTCCTCCTAGGGAATTTATACGATTGCCAACAAACCGGGCCAAAGTGGTCTCAATACGTCGAGGACGCAAAATTGCGGAGAGATTTTTAATAGCACGAGCGGGTCAGCCGTGACGACGCTTTAAACTTATGCCGAAAAGTGATTAATGACTTTGAGTGCTTGGGCCCGCTCATCGTTTGTCTTTTACTACCAAAAAAGTAATCAGTTGTGTCAACTACCTTAGAGGAAAGGAGTTGCTGCTGTGCATCGATTTGTTGCTGCTGTCGGGTCGCCATCTCCTGCAGCTCAGCCAGAGTCATGTCCATGCGTGGAGCGGCCACCTGCAAGACACCAAAACTCAACGTCTTGCGCAGGACACACGTCTCACAAAAGCTCGTGTTTCAGGCAAAGAATTCACAAAAGCGGTAAAACTCGTTTTTCTTTCCTTAACACTGCACAAGCTAAACGTAAACACGGTTATCAAACAAAAACTTGCATGCTTGGATAAGTTCTCTCATTATTTTGCAAGAAGTAAAAAGCCGTTTCAGTCATCGCCTTACCCCGTTCTCCATCCGTCTATCTGGGGGTCCTTTAACACCGTTCCTCCTCGGTTCCATGCTCCTGGCATTTCCTGTAAAACGTTCAGGTAATATGTTAATTATCATGACATATGACACAACACGCTTTTGTCTGTTCGAAAATGAGGACAAAAACACGCTAAGCGTGATCAACGGGCTGTGTAGAAATGGATAGAAAAGGGAGAAGAAAAAAAAGCACACTGTCAATAGACGGATTGAAGCACGGGGTCACATGCAGGTTAGAAAAACAGTCAGCTTAAAATTAGTATCGCTAAAACAAAGGACGCTGTGTAGTCCTGTGACTGGCGATGAGCCACACATTAAGCATGGTTCCCTGAACAAGAAGTCACAGTCACTGCTCATAAAGGGACATAATGTCACAGGGCCGAGAAGTTCAATCATCCTCTGTCCCGCGTTCAGGGACGTGCATTTACATAACGCTTACAGGCTATGTTTGGTTTGATGGCTTAAAATGAGTTACAGCAGGACTGAGAAAAGATTATGCAACACACCTCGAGCCAAATAAGTGTTAAATAACTGAAGAGAGAGAGAAAAAAAAGGGCTTATGTGATTCATCCAAAAGAATCAAATCATTTCCTCAGGAATTTAAATAATCTGATTTTAAACACCTGGTTTCAAAAAAAAAAAAAAAAAAAACCCACAGACCTACTTTATTTCACACATTCTAGTCAAACATTCTCATTAAAAACTTGAGAATGAGAAGCAGTAATGTAACTTCTCAGGGCATCCGTGTACTCTTTGATGAGGAAAGTTATTAGGTGCTTTCTTTCAAGTCACTCATGCTTACCCGATTCAGCTGAGATCACAGAGCTGTGATAAACTGACCTGGCTCGGATCACAGTAACCTTATAATGCTGCAGCCATCTGATATCACACACTGATAAAAGCTAATCTCAGCACTTATCACACTGTAATAAACTAATTACACTATACTCACCCCCATATCACACAGTAAACAACCTATCACACTAAATTCACCGCATAAAATTATAATTACACTTAACTCACCCCATAATACAGTGTGATATTAGTTTAGCGGGATTAGATTATTATTGGGTGAGTTTAGCGGGATTAGATAAATTCACCCCATATCACACTTTAATAAACTAATTACACTACACTCATCCCCTACGACCCCTTGCCGTACTGTAATACCCTAAAATACATTACTCATCCCAAATCACACAGTAACACACCCATCATGCTAAACTCACCCCATGATAATCTAATCCCACTAAACTCACCCCATGATAATCTAATCCCACTATACTCACCCCATGATAATCTAATCCCACTATACTCACCCCAAGATAATCTAATCCCACTATACTCACCCCAAGATAATCTAATCCCACTATACTCACCCCAAGATAATCTAATCCCACTATACTCACCCCATGATAATCTAATCCCACTATACTCACCCCATGATAATCTAATCCCACTATACTCACCCCATGATAATCTAATCACACTAAACTCACGCCATAGTAACCCAATAGCGCTAAACTCACCCCATGATAATCTAATCACGCTAAACTCACGCCAGACTAAGCTAATCGCGCTAAACTCACCCCATAATAATCTAATCCCGCTAAACACACCTCAAATCGCACTGTAATACACTAATCACATGACATTTACCCCATGACACTATAATAAACTAATCAAATTACACTGATTCTCAGCCATGCTGATCTCATCGTGCTAACCTTCCTTAGTTGCACTGAATGCTTGAATAATCACCAAACTACACTCACCCACCTAGCTCCATTGCTACTTTTCTTTTGTGATAAACTCACCTGGCTCTCGGCCGGGAGTTCTGTCGTGGCGCAGGAAGAAGCGAACCTCTGATCTGCGTGAGCCCCAGCGCTGCAGTAGCTCCAGCATCCTCTCGCCCTCGCCTACAGCTCGCTCTGCATGCGCGCGTGCACACACACAGAGAGAGAGAGAGAGAGAGAGAGAGAGAGAGAGAGAGAGAGAGAGAGTCAGGTCAGCTCATGCCAATAACCTCGCAGGCAAGGACAGCAGTGACTGAGTGCTGACACACGCTGCAGGCACAAGGTCTGTACTGAACTGCTGATAAGACACAAATGTAGAGGATCTTACACATGATTAGAAGAATATTTCTTATAGGGCTGCACCATTGTTGTTAAAAAAAAAAAAAAGAGAGAGAATCACATTTTTCCCCATGGAAATTGAGATAAACGATTCCCTCACACCATTTTTCTTCTTTTCTTTTTCCCCCTCCCAACCAAAACATTTACTGACCTCAAGAAAAAACACAGGACTTTCAAGCGGAAAAAATTTATGAAATAAAAACTATAATTTTAGAACCCTTAAACTGTTAACACTAATAAATTAAATAGCTATTTATTTATTTTCATGGTTGAAAACAAACAAACAAAAAAAAAACAAATGGCGTGTGAGAATCGTGATCTCGATTCCCTGGAGGAATTAAAAAGAAAAAAAAAAAGTTTTTGGATACTCAGCCAACTACGGCATTTCATCGCATGCATTAGTTTACATCATTATTTTCCATCAACATAAGCCAAATGTCATGGAGTTTGTTAGAACGTTGTCGTTCCGCGAAGTTCTGTAAGGACCGCAAGGTTCCACGAGGAACGGCAAAAAATTAAACATGTTT
>JAQMYK010000013.1:10419042-10432460 GCA_030014345.1 Clarias buthupogon | reverse complement strand
CTGTAGACAGCGCCGCGTAACGTCGGACGTAAGAGGCAGTGACTTAAGAAGACTCCTAAGAGACAGTTCGAGAAATAACCTTAGAAAAGTTATCACTTAACGTAAGATATATCTTAAGAGTCTACTTAGCGCGCGTATAGTGTGCGTTATCGAGAAACCGGGCCCAGATTAGTAAAATGGTATTTAAATAAAAGGTGAAAAGTCTTCTTTTCATTTAAATAATACGGTGAGGAAGGAAATGGAAGAGAAAATGTGTACAGTGGGTATAGATAACAATCTAAAGAATCACTTTGTGTTGCTTTCCGCAGAATCAGTGCCCGTATTTTCAATCTCACTCCAATTTTGTTGAAGGAATTGGATACAGATTATGTGAAGCATTAGCTTTTCCTCAATTTTGTTTAATAAACAAAATTCCCTTTATCTTCCCAAACACACTTTTGCAGCAGGTATTATACACATATTTATATTATACATATATTTAGGTATGTATGTAATTATACATAATTATATAGGCCTACATAAATATATATTCATACCTGTTAAGCAAGATATTCAAAAGCACATTCAAAAGCTCACAGGTTCTTTGGTCTTTGGTGAAACCTAAATCTCTCTCCCTGCATGAAATGTTTTGAAGCATGTGTTTTACACAAAATAAAAAACATTAATACTTACCCATCACAAAGATGTCAGGGATTAGAGGCAGCATCATTGTAATTTCTCAGACCAACAGACCTAAAATACATGAAGAATTATTAAACGTATTAATTTATTATTATTATTATTATTATTATTATTACTATTATTATTATTATTATTATTATTATTATTATTATTATTATTATTATTATCCTGTACAGGATAAGTGCTATAACAGTAAGACAGTTACAAAATCCCTTACACATACTGTAGTATTTGCAAAAACCCTTGCACGTGTAGAGGAAAGGAGGGGAGGTTGGCACAGTGATGAGTCTGGTTCAAGGGCGTAGATTTGCTCTGGACATTGGTGGGGACCTATGACTCCATACGCAGCCATAGCCTCTCACATGATAGCAGGGAAAGGCACAGCCAATCAAAAATGTTCATATGTGTTTTGGGGGCGGGAGGACTCAAGGAGAGATTTATCCCTTTCTGCGTGTCTAGGTTAATGTTGACAGCACGATTTTTTTTTTTAAGTGGATTAAATTATTGGTGGGGACATTTCAATGGTCGGAGGATATTGGTGGGGACACATCCCCTCCGTCCACCCTAAATCTACGCCCCTGGTCTGGTTGTCACACTGTGCCAACCTGCCCCATCACTGCCTCAGATCATAGAAATGCAGTGTTTCATGCATATAATCACATATTCAGATCAAATGTAGAACTCTATGCTTAATAAACAGAAGTCAAGACTAAACCAATTCACCTCCACGTCATAATCGTTTTTATGACCTATTTTTATTAGCCATTTCACACGATTAAATAAATGAAAAAAGTGCTAATTATTGGTCTGTGTTTATAATATTTTGAGTGAAATGTGCGTTATTTGTAAGAAAGTCAGGTGTCACTGACATAATTTATTTGGGAGAGGTGAACTGTACTCTGCGCCACATTCATCTTTCTTTATTACTCAGATGAAACATTGCTCATACCGAAACATTGCCCGATTACCTCGCGAGAATGCAGAGGCGGTTTTGGGGTGGACGGGGGCCGGTAAAGCAGCAAGTTTCGTTTTGACGTGTGCCTTAATACTTTGAAGCATTTCCCTCCTCACCCTTTATTTAAATAGAGTATTCGATTTAAAAGGTGCATTCATTATTTTTTAACAATGCAATGATTTTTACAATTTTTTTAATCTATTACAACGTTTTGTTTTTGCATTTAACGATACTTACATATCAATAAATTACATGACAATGTCATCCCTTTTAATATACATAAAATTATATCCTTGCATTAATACTGTACAATATTTTAAATAGACTAATTTTAACACAGAATATATATATTTTATGTATATAAAGCATTTAGTATATATTGTGACAACCTCTCCTTAGGTGTTGCCTGTATGATTTTATTAATTACAATCTTAACAACCTCCCTTTAGAGTGCAATTAAGAAACATAAAATATACCAATGACCAAATCAACCATGAATTCAAGAGTGCAGCTTGCAGAGTTGGGCGTCGTGAGCACATAGAGATGGAGAGAACAGGAAAAATGCTCTTTTTAGTTAAATAAATGGGTGAGGAGGGAAGGAGGAGGAGGTATGTGCAGTCCCCTAATGTTAGCGTATGGTTTCCAAATGGTTATTTTTTGAGAACCAAATAACATTCTAGAAATGTTCTTTTTTGTAACTGGAAACTAGCCTTCACAGAACTTCTTTTTTTGTAGCAAAGAGATCCTATATACAGAATAAGGTTTCATTTTTATAACTATTTTTTCGATACAGCCAAAACACCTGGTGCTGATTAGACATTGGTTTACGGGCAGGTGGTAGCTCAAAGGCTTAGACTGGCACTACCAAGTTGTCAGTGCTGGGCCCTTGAGCAAGGCTCTTATCTCTCAACTGCTCATATGTGTAATGAAAGAAATGTATGTTGCTCTGAATAAGGTGGTCTGCCAAATGCTTTAAATGTAAATATTATGGTGTAGATGAGCTCGGCCCGTCACTGATGCTGTTTGGCCCAAATAGAGTCATGTAACACCTTTAAAAACAGGGCCAGGAAAAGTCATGTATAGCAGTATAAATCACCAGAAGACAAAGAAAGTATGAAAAAATTCGATTTCTTTGTGAAATGTGACCATGGCTAAATCATTATTCCAGAAAACATCCACGATTATTAACAACTACAGGAAAACTTAAAACATTACATTCTATTAGGTCATGCTCACATGTAACAGGATTAAACCGGTTTCCTCTGGATTAGAGATCTTTTTATGTGGAACTACAGTAGTTGGGTAGGTAGCATTATCATAACTTGTGTTATTGGTTTAATAATGTCTAACATCTTAGATAATTGCAATTTTGGCTCTATATTGGAGCATTTTTGTAAAGTTAGATGGACAAAAACACAGACAACGAAACATTAGCAAGCTAAAGGTAAAGTGCAAGTTAATTTGTTTTATTTTTACTTTCTATTCTGTATTAATTATTTCATATGAATATTTTTGGGTTGTGGAACAAATCATCTGAATTATTTCTTATGACGGAAATTCACTTTAATATACAAGTATTTTTATATCCATTTGTAGACATCCAAGACATGCAATCCAAGGTTCCACTGTATTTTTATTGCTTGATAGCGTAGCCAAAGGTGCATCATACATCTATTACACATGGATCTGATGGATGAAACAAAATGTTGTATGCACAGAATGAATCAATCAATCAATAAATAAATAAGTAAATAAATTACATGACATCAGATGAAATTAAGATCTTTATATATAATATCCTTATATATCAAACAGAAATGTGGGAAAAACTGTAAGTAAGCCAATGTAAAGTGATTATTTGATTCTAAATTTTAGTACTTAAAAATTCAGTCTAATATACAGTACTTTATTAAGATAAATTATGACTATTTAAATTGCTTGATAATTGGACGGTTAGTATTATTTTATATTTAGATTATTAATATCCTTTCCTATTTTTTTTGTATGAAATGTTATGGTATTACATTTACATATTACATTTCATACAAAAATTAAAATACGAAAGGCTATTCACAATTAATTCATTCATTCATCTTCTATCCCGCTTTAGCCTGTGATCAGGGTCGCGGGGGGCCTGGAGCCTATTATTCACAATTCATTATCTAATTAATGAATTAATAACTTAAAAAACTTATCACACAAATTACCCCAGTTTATTATTTACACATGTTTTTTTTATGGTTAATGTGTATATGTGTTTTTCTTTCCTTTTTCTTTTTTTGTTGCATTATTCTAATTTATATGCTTCTGCCCTCCGTCTGTTGTCTTGTCAGGCTGGTGGGATTGGAGGCAATACTCGGAGTCATAAATGAAGAAAACATTGAGAAATTGGTGCTTCCATTAGGAATACCCAATACTGTAGAAGAGCTGAAAACGGTTGTAAAGCAGACCTTTGGAATTTCAGAGGACTTCAGCTTTCAGTATTTGGACGCAGATTTTGGAGATTACTTTAGTCTTCATACAAGTGACTAAATCAAAGACAATGGTACTATTAAGGTTTAGTACGCGCTTTCTCAGTCATACTGAACATTCTTCCTGTTGGTGAAAGTTTGGACAGCCCCTTTAGTGAACAGTCAGTTGATTTGGAATCCCCATCTGCAGTAGAATCGCTTGCATCAAATGCAGACTCAGTAGGCTCATCATCTTCACAGGACACCGTTATTCTTCAGAGACGATGTGGTGGTGCACGTTGTCAGCCATGCCAAAGCAGTTCCCTATTCCACAGTTTGCATATAAAACTGAAATGTCTCTGGAAACAGCCAGTAAAGAATACAAGAAGAATGGAACCTTCTTCTTGTATTCTTCACTGAAAGGTCAAATCTGACATTCTTGAGAAGCTGGCTGAAACTGTATATAAGTATACAGCCTATCCATCTAGTCTCCAGATAAGTGAAGTTGCAATGGTGCACCTAGAAGCAAAGTTCATGGGCATGCTGGATGAATACATCGCCAAGCTCATGAGCCTCTTCCACTCCAATGCGGAGCCAATGTAGGAGCCAATGTAGGAAACTGCAGGCTATTCTACTCGAGGTATCAATAAGTTACTATTAAATTAAAGAGTGAAAGGGGATTCACCCACACATGCACGCACACACACACATGCTTTTTTTTCTATATGTGTGGGAGGGGAAAGGAGAAGCCCGTTCCCCCTCTCCCACACACACACACCTGCTTTTTTTCTCCAAATAAAAAAAAAAAACGACTGGATTTTTTCTTTCTTTCTTTTGACTAAAGCTGCTTTGCAACAATCACAATTATTAAAAGCTCTATACAAATAAAATTTAATCGAATAGATATGTACAGTGGGTATAGATAAGAATCAGTCCCTTTAAAATAATTACATTGTGTTGCTTTGCGCAAAACCAGTGCCCGCATTTTCCAGTTTCACTCCAATTCTTCCTGAAAAGAATAGCACGGTAGCATGCGCACGCACCCTAGATCTCAATGGCATGCACCGTGATGTATACTGTATGCACACCTCAAATCTATAGTTCATGCGTTCATTTTTGTGTTTCATTTTAAGTTGAAAGAGTAACTTAGCAACTCGAAAGAGAAACAAATGTGTGAAAATGGATGAAGTTAATAAGGATATTAATTAGCAGAAGTCTGATTCGTTATCATAAAGTTATTACCTCAGATAGCATTAACTGCAACACAACAAGGACGGTTCAGGAAAATTGGAACAACTTAGAAGTAAACACAAAAAAAGTCAAATGTTGCATAAGATAACATAACATTATCAGATGATCCGTGAAAGGTTTTGTATGTGGGTTTTAGCACTAACAAGTAACGCCCATTTTCTTTCCTTAGGTGTGGGAACATGGCAGACAGACGTCATGATGTCAGGCGCGAAAGGTCTATATAGTACATCAGTACAAACTATACAAAGAGAGACTGCATGTTCATATAAAAACTCAAACTACACTGAAATGTTTATTTGACTCAGTCTTACAAAGCCATTAACTTTTTTTGTGTGAAGGTAATTAGGACCACTAGAACGTACCTTCTACCTTCAGTAAAACAGCTTCCTGAGATTCATGATGGATGAGACACTGATATTCACTTCAGCTAATTTTCTGCTGATGTCAGCAGGCACACTTACCCAAAACTTTCAAAACCTGGGATGTATATAAGATAACAAGTAAAACAACCACCCTTGAAAAAAATGCTTTCTTCTACAGTCTATTGAAGTGTTGCGAAGAATTTGCAGTCTGTGTTTTATGCAGTATTAAAAACATTCATACAATCACAAAAGTGTCAGGGATTAAAGGCGCCACCATTGTATTGTCTCACATTAACAGACCTAAAATACATCACAAGAATTATTTAGCATGTGGTGAGGACCAGAAACGTATTCATTTCTTAGTAAACATGCCAGTGTGGGCTCAGTAATAGTCCTCCGTACCATACAGTGAGTGTTACAGTACCACTGTAAAATGTGGGGCACATGTGGGCCCCCACACTTAGGGGCTGGCCCGTTGGGGACCACACCTGAAGGAGCTAAACAGCTCAAAAACTTCCTTCTATTATTACTAACATGATTTTAGTGTAATTTTCAGTTAATTCCAAGTTAATATTATAGCAGACCAGTGGGGTGTTCTCCCAGAGGCTATGGGAAGCCCTTCCCTGGTTTTTCCTTTAACCAATTTGTTTCCAATGATCTTCCGGTTTAATGGTTTAATTGGTGCGGTTTCTGACTAACGCCTGCATTTTAATACTCCGAAATATTTTTTTCGGAGTATTACAGCGTGTGAAACCACAACATACTGTGTGAATGTCCGCAAAGGAAACAAGGGCCGAGAGTACCATTCAAAAAAAAAAAAAAAACCCAAAGGTTTAACCGTAAAAAAAGCTCTCTTCATAGCGCCGCCTCTGTGCACTGCGATTGACCAAAGCGAATATACCAAAGGAAGCCGGAGGAAAATGGGCTTCGCAAAATAAAAATAAATAAATAAAAAAAGATGAGGCTGCGGTCACACCCCTGAACAAACCGGGAACACACCGTGAACTTGTTTGTCAAGTTCACACAGCGGGGTTTATAAGTCATGTGATAAAGCATGTAACATTTCCTGATTGAGTTTGTAATGAATGCTACCCTTATTGAGTAATAAATCTGTTTAGCCTGGTTATCTGAGGCGGGAGTTGGGTGTTGAGTGGCAATAAGGGGCTAGCTCTAATTGGACTTTTTCAAAACATCCTTAATGTATTGAAGTGATTGACGTAGAAGCATCGAGAAATACGATAGAGAAAATCGGGAACTCTAGAAGTTTGTATGACTGTTAAAGCGGCGCCATACAGTACTGTATGATGTACAAATCATGAGGTGCAAGGCGACAGTGCTAAGCCACCGTGCCGCCACCACATGAAAATGTAAAACGAAAGTAAAAAATACGGGTAAATAAAGATAATCCAGGAACTAACGTATGTTAGAAGCAAAAAAAAATAAGTGACAAGAATTTAACAAGATTATTTAAAAAAACAAAAAAAAAAACAATTACAGTTAGATAAACTGTATGAAGAGAAATCTAGTTTGGATGTTTAATGTAACCTAAAAACTCATGAATATATTTACACACATGCATACGTCATATATTTTATAGCAATAATGTCTTTATTTGTTTGGAATACATTAACACAGTATGGTACATCTTAGCAATAATTAATATTTTGTAACACATAGTATTTACCTTTTTTTTTTTTACTTGAAAATATTTTTGCAGGTTTCCAAACTATAGCAGAGAAGGAAAATACCAACAACAAAGAAGAAATTAATTTAGAAACTACTTTAACAAGTTTTATTCTAGACTGCTTCACCAGCTCTATGGTGTTTAAAATTGCAGTGTATATGCATATAAAATAAGTCATTCAAGTCAAACCAGGACTTGTGATGAAATTTCAGATGAATTAAGCCAAAGTCGTGGTTTAACTTAAAGACCCCTCATGATGAATTCATCGAATTATTAGCTTTGCTGCACTTCAAATAGAATGGATATATGATACATTATGAATTGTTTTATTATAAAGAAATTAGACTACATTTCATTTGACATTTATATTCATTTCACATGTTTTTATATTCTTTAATAGCTTCTGAAGGTTATATGTCACTTTAAAAAAACATGAAACAAAATTCACAGCTTTCAAACTAATGAAAAACTTCATTTCATTCTGTACCGTGTCTACTACCATATGGATCTAAACCTTGGCTTAAGATTAAGATTGCAGAATCAGAATGCAGGAATGGCAGAATAAAAATCATAGCAGAAAACTGGATATATACACACAAATACAGTACATATAAAATAGTGTCTATATGTTACATTGAGCCTCATGCAGAGAGCAATAAGTGAACCAATTTTCTCTGATTTTGGATAGTATCTGTGATTTCTTTCTTTTCTTATACCCAATAATTTTAAGGATTTATTGCATCTTTTTACAATGTAAATGACCAGTCTGATGATGCCTACAAAAATAATCAATCCTTTTTTTTTTTTAGTAGTGCTGAAACTTTTGCTGCTGAAAATTGTGGCTGTTGCAGTCCTGGATCTTTAGACTGATCTGTAAACTGGAACTCTAATTTTTAAAAATACCATGGCAAATTTTGTGCCTTTAAATCTTAATTTAGTGCAGTCCTGGGGTCTTCTTACAATGTCAGTGATCAGTCAGATGATTCCTACCGAAATGATCAATCCTAGTAGCACACACACTACTGAAACTGCATTGTTGCTGGTGGCTGTTGATTGTTGTTGCCCTGGTCAAGAAATAATAAGTAGCAGAATGAAACTGTGGAAACTGTCAACTCTAAAAGGTATTTATGAGTGCATTTGTTTTCTACACTATACCCTACCCGAGTGACTACAGACCTTTTTTTGGTCCAGTGACTACCATGACGACAGTCACAGACAAGAAAAAGTACCATTATGGCTACTATGTATTTTCATTGATAATTACATCTGTGGTGTATTTCTCAGTTGAAATATAAACAGAACGATTACCTGATGACCTAGCGGATTACCTCATAAAAGATAAAAGAGTAACCTAGCTCTTATTCAAAATAAAAAACCATGTGTGCAAAAATTTATACATTTATTAAGGATATTGATTAACAGAAGTCTGATTTGTTATAATAACGTTATTCCCTCAGACAGCAGCATTAGCTGCAGAACAACAAGGACGGATGAAGGGAAATTTGGAACAACTTAGAAGCAAGCTCAAAAAAAGACAAAGTTTTGTTTAAAATGACGTAAAATTATCAGAAGATCCATGAAAGGTTTTGTATGTGGCTTTTAGCATTGGCAGGTAGTGATCATTTCACTTTCCGGACCTGGGCGGGACCATGGCAGACAGACGTCATGACAGATGCAAAAGGTACTTTACTGTAGTAAATCAGTACAAAATACAAAGAGATGAAGGATGAAAAAATTAAAAGATGGAAGAATGCTATGCTTGTAATATTTACATATCTACTTATGAATATTAACTACACTGAAATGTTCACTTGACTCAGTCACTATTAACAAAACCATTACCTTTTTGTGAAGGTATTTAGGAACATTAGAATAAGGGCTAACGTACCTTCTACCTTCAGTAAAACAGCTTTTGGTTCTCCTTCCTGAGATTCATCATGGATGAGACACTGATAAATTCCTGCATCATGCAGGTGAACTGAACTGATATGAAGAGAGAGATCACCATGTAGAAAGTCTTGTGCTGATAATGTAAATCGAGGCTCTGATGTAGTCACTGATCTGTGGGCCGTACTGTACAGCAGAACCTTTTGTCCAGCTTTCTTCCACTTTACATCTTTAACATCATTCCGAGTGACTCCGTAGCACGGCAGTGTGACGTTCTCCCCTTTGAAAGCCTTTACAACTGCCGGAACTGTCGGTAAAAAACAGACACATTATTCACTTCAGCTTTATACACACACTTCCAGTGTGGCTGGTCTGGTGTTTAGGAATTATGTAATTTTCTGCTGATGTCAGCAGTCACACTTACCTAAAATTTTCAATTTAACTTCAGTAACTGATTTTCCATTACAGGTGCACCTGTAGGAGCCGATGTCATTGTAGAATACTGAACCGATCGTCAGGGAGAAATCCCCTCTGCTAGTGTTTTCTGATACTGTAAATCTTTTCTGACAATGATGTTCACTTTGACACGTGGAAATTTTAGCGATAACGACTTCACTGGGAATAAAGCGGGTCCACTGAACCACCGGACAATTTCCAGAGCAGGTACAGGGGAAGGTCACGGGTTCAGTCACTATGATTTCTCTGGTGATAAAGGCCTGGCTCTGCAGCATCAGCAGGCAAACTAATAAATCAGACCAAATTAGATCAGACATTATAAACATTTGACACAACTAAGTCAGAAGAATTCCTAATTTTTGTGCTTCATCCACTTTCCCACCCTGGGTTGTATATAAGATAACAGGTAAAACATCCTGTGGACAACGCTTTTTTTTCTGAGCACTGAAAAGGTCACAGGCTCTCCTACAGTTTATTGAAGTGTTCTGAAGCATTTACAGTATGTGTTTTACACAGTATTAAAAACATTAATACTTACTAATCACAAAGATGTCAGGGATTAAAGGCAGCATCATTGTATTGTCTCAGACCAATAGACCTAAAATGCATCACAACAGAAATGTATTAATTTCTCAGCAAACATGCCAGTGCGGGCTCAGTAAGGTCCACTGTACCATACAGTGAATGTTACCGCTTTAAAATGTGGGCCCCACACTTAAGGGCCAGCTGGGGCCCACACCAGGGTCCCGCACTGGAATGCTCATAATGGGCTGTTCATAGTGCGGGTTTCTAACTGTTAAAGTTGATATTATAGCAGAGCAGTGGGGTGTTCATGCCATTTTAGTCATAAAAATTACACTTCGTTTAACATTTTTGTTTCCATAATGAACTCGCGGTTGTGGTGCGAGTGTGGTCGCTGACTGCCGCATGCATTCTTGTTTTTTCGGAGTACTGTATTTTACGGAGCGGCACGAGGGTGTAGTGGTTAGCACTGTCACCTTGCACCTCCAGGGTCCAGGTTCGATTCCCGGCCAGGCTCGATTCCCATCTATGTGTGCATGGAGTTTGCATGTTGTCCCCGTGCTTGGTGTGTTTCCTCCGGGTACTCCGGTTTCCTCCCACAGACCAAAGATATGCAGGTTAGGCTAATTGGCGTTCCCAAATTGCCTGTAGTGTGTGATTGTGTGTATGCATGTGTGCCCTGCGATGGATTGGCACCCTCTGCAGGGTGTACCCTGCCTCCTGGGATAGGCTCCAAGTCCCCGCGACCCTAGAATACAGGATATAGCGGTATAGAAGATGAGTGAGTGAGTGTATTTTACGGCGTGTGAAACAGCGTGGTGTGTGTGGTGTGTGGTGAAACACGGTACTGCACTTTTATTTCCAAGCGAGAAGTAACAGACCGATGATTCCATTCTAAAAAAAAATTAATAAATCGACAGATGAACTAATTAGAAATTCTGTCTTCATAGTGCCGTCTTAATGAACTGCGACTGACCAAAACGTATATATCAGAGTAACAAACACTAGAGTATGGAAGTATGGAAAGAATTTATTTGTCAAGTTCATATAGCGAGGTTTATAAGTCATGTGTAGCCTAGTGAATATTTAAAATTAAACATTTCCTGATTGAGCTTGTAATGAGTGCTGCTTTTATTTAGTAATAAATCTGTTTCACATTCAGCGCCTGGTTATACATTTGAGACGGGAGTTGGGCAAATTAAATGTTGAGAACTCTGTGTGTGTGTGTGTGTGTGTTTGTGTGTGTGAAGCACCGCAAGCATCCGCTGGAGAGAGAGAGAGTGTGTGTGTGCGCGCACATGCAGGTTGACTGTAAAATCAAACCGGACACTCTAAAAGTTTGTATGGCGGCGTATAAATTGGCGGCATATGATGTACAAAACACACATACGTGGTGAGAAAATAACAAAAATAGCTTCCTCAAAAAAATGACCTATGCCACTTTAGCAGAGTAAATATATTTTAAATGAAACGACTTACCAAAACCGGAGCGCAGCGCCTCTACCGACTCTTCATTCAATGCACTCACTTTATACTACACTACTATTCATGCGCAAGTTTTGTTTTTAAATGTTTGGAATTAATAAAAAAACAAAAACAAGTTAATTCATCTGATAATTAATGTCATAAATAATCTTTTAAAAAAGGCAGTTCCACATTTACAGTGTGACAGTTTAAAGTTTTATTTTCTGTACCTTTCCCACGGACTATTTTCACGCACAAGGACTATAAGTTGGTGCAGGCGCGCGCGCGAGCTTTGACGCTGCAGCCTTACACGCCCTACCGCGTGTGATACAGCGCCCCACCGTGTGTGGTGAAACACGGCATTGCACTTTTATTTCCATGCGAGAAGTAAGCAGCACCGATGTTTCCATTCTAAAAAATAAATAAATAAATCGACAGATGAACTAATTAGAAATTCTGTCTTCATAGCGCCGTCTTAATGAACTGCGACTGACCAAAACGTATATATCAGAGGGAAATTAGCTTCCCATCGTAACATAAATAAAATGATTAACCAATCAGACGAGGCTGCTGTCAGAGTCCTAAACACAGCGTGAGTCTGACGTCATTTTACTTCACCGCTAACACTGCAGAGTATGGAAGTATGGAAAGAATTTATTTGTCAAGTTCATATAGCGGGGTTTATAAGTCATGTGTAGCCTAGTGAATATTTAAAATTAAACATTTCCTGATTTAGCTTGTAATAAGTGCTGCTTTTATTGAGTAATAAATCTGTTTGACATTAAGCGCCTGATTATACATTTGAGACGGGAGTTGAACAAATTAAATGTTGAGAACTGTGTGTTTGTGTGTGTGAAGCACCGCAAGCATCCGCTGGAGAGTGTGTGTGTGTGTGTGTGCGCGCACATGCAGGTTGACTGTACAATACTCTAGAAGTTTGTATGGCGGCGTATAAAGCGGCGACATGTGATGTACAAAACACACATACGTGGTGATAAAATAACAAAAATAGCTTCCTTAAAAAAAATGCTACTGTAGCAGAGTAAATATATTTTAAATGAAACGACTTACCAAAACCGGAGCGCAGCGCCTCTACCGACTCTTCATTCAATGAACTCACTTTATACTACACTATTCATGCGCGACGGGCAAGTTTTGTTTTTAAATGTTTGGAATTAATAACAAAAACAAGTTAATTCACCTGATAATTAATGTCATAAATAAATTTTAACAAAGTTCCACATTTATAGCGTGCCAGTTTAAAGCTTTATTTTCTGTACCTTTCCCACGGACTATTTTCACGCACGTTGGTGTAGGCGGGCGCGCGAGTTTTGACGTTGCAGCAGTCTGTGCTTCGGAGCTAACTAATTTGCATCTAGTACAGAATGATCGAGCATACTGTATCCTAAGCATAAAATAATGTTGTACAGTATATTTAAGACTTGTGTGCAAAAGCCCAACCCCCTCTATCTACAGGTGCATGAATAGACTATTAAAGATGGTGATATGAAACCTTCACCTGATTTCACGCAGGTGGATGCATAACAGATTCATAAAGACTCAGGAACCGAACATGTATAGGATCTGAGACAAATCTGCTGAGCTGAGTTTAGCAAATCCAGATGGGTTGGGGTTCATCTGCTTGGGGTCAAAAAAAAAAGGTTGATGCTAGTTATCAAGTAACAAGTTATTCTTATTATTCTTAT
>JAQMYK010000013.1:10397922-10408087 GCA_030014345.1 Clarias buthupogon | reverse complement strand
CGATGGTTTATAGGTGTAGGCGGGGCTACACCTACGTCACCACAGGTTTGCCTGCCTTTACGGCGTGAATAAAGGTGACTTCAGCCAGGACACGAGAGGGCGTGATATTCCATAATATATGTGTTGTACCTCGTTCCTCTCCTTCAGGGAACCGAGGTTATAGTAATAACCATTCGCTATTGTGTCTCACCCCGTGCTTTCACTGTGACTTATAACTTTGCGGACTTGTGCCTTATACTACGTGACTGTCTCTTCCTGAATTCCTTCTATCCGTTTGCTGAAGGACCAAGAACTGTCACGTTGGTTCTAAAAAAATAAATAAATAAAAATAGACAGCTTGTTTCAAATCACGTTTCCGGATTCTCAGAATTTCTCGTCTACAGATACGTCACATCCTCGTGTAGGGATTTCCCTGACTGCGACGAGGTGAACTGAGGCCACGACACACTTCTGCACACTGAGTTAACTGAACTCAGTATCAGTACGTCTGAGTCTGTTATTGGGCTGGAAACCGGCTGCTCCCCCCCGAAACGCTCTATTGTTTTACCCTTTTCTTTCCTTTACTTTAAATAATGTTTTGTATTATAATTTTGTGATGCTGAAGGCTGATAAAGGTTTACGCTATTGTTGGCTCTGAGCCCCCCCCCCCGTCTATCCGTCGCAGAGCATCACAGTTGGTGTGCATGTGAATGTATTGTAATCGTATTCCATACGTGTTCTGAAACACGCCCCCTTTCACTTTTAATTTATGGTATGGATCCTTTCTCGATACAGCGAATTTTTCAGAGCAAATAATAAATAATTACCATGGATGAAAATGGGGGAAAAAAGAAAAGGTGCACTGTAACCTCAGACAAGTTGAATTTACTTTTTTTTTTTTTTTTTTGAGGAAACCGGTTGCCTTAAAAAAATTAAATAATGTGTAATGAAAACTTAAGTAAGTTTAACTTAAATGCACATTAACGAGCCCATGTGTTATGATGTGGGATGTGGTGGGCGGCTGTGGTGCAGGCAGACAAGGCCACTTTTTGGTCTCACTTCGCCTCTGTCGGATTGAGTTCATGCCTAACCTCCAGTGACTTAAGTATGTAATTGAAAATCATTTCGAGATTTAAATAAAACGAAATCAGTTCAATTTTGTCCATAATTTGCAAGAAGCTAAACGCTATGCAGGCAAGTTGAAGCATAGCAGTATTCAGTTGCCACATTCTGCAACATCATGCGCGTTACATACTACGTGTTATTAAGTCGCCCCTTATATTCCAGAGCGGCTCCACACAGAAAGACAGGCAGACATGGACAATCTTACCATTTTTACTCATATGATACACATTCACATTCCATACAATCTTAAATAATTCTTTTGATTGTGTAAAGCTGCTTTGCGACAATGACAATTGTTAAAAGCGCTATACAAATAAAATAAAATTTAATTTAATCGAATTGAATGTACATGGGTTACACCTGAAATAATAATATCACCGATTACATTAAAGTCGATCAGCTTATTTTTAGCTTTAACCTTTTAACTATTTCTACAAACTATTTTCCAGTCAACTTACACTACTTACACACGTTTCAAATAAAACTCATACGGATTAACGTGCAAGCGTTTGCGTTGTGCGCGCGCGCCATCATGCGGCGAATCTCCCCAAACATCACGCTATATCTTCTCCATTCATATATCGTAACAGCGTGAAGCTTGTCATAATGGCGTCCCGGGGAAGAACTCCATTTCCCATGATTCCGCGGGGCGCCCGGCGCTGCAGCTGCAGGCACGCTGTCGCTCGCACAGCTCCTACCCTCAGCTCTCTTTAAGGCAGCTCGTCAGCGCGTGTGCAGCTAGCTGGCTTTGCTCAGTGAGCGGTTATAAGCAGTCATGGCGGAGCCGGTGGTCGCGATGTGCGAGCAGCTCGTGAAGGCTGTAACCGTCATGATGGACGCGGAATCCAGTCAGCGGTATCGCCTCGAGGCTCTGAAGGTACCGGGGAGGAGGGAGGAGAAGCGGTTAGCTACATTGCTAACGCTGCTAAGCTAACCGGCGAGCTGAGGGCTGCTTAACGCTAACGGTTTTATTCTAAATTTAAATGAAATATGTACATAGAGAGGGTTAAACCTGCACGCGCTTCAGAGTTTAACGGAATAAACGATAAGGTTTAGAGCTAGCTTTAGGGCTAATGTTTTACAGTGTTGGTCATTTATACAGCTAATAGCTAACAGATTGATGAGTTGGGTATGTTTCGGTAGCTTACTGCACATCTGCCTGCGCTGCACATCTGCATTATAAATCCCATGGTTTTTTTCCTCCTTCAGTTTGGGCAGTGCAAATGTATATGCCCACTGTATTTACAGTAGAAAGGCATTTAGGAATCAATCAGGGTGCAGCCTGCTCTCTGTCATGAGCCTCATGTAAGGTTAGAGCTGCTACGGTTTGACATTTCAACACAGTATGAAAACCTAGTCTCGAAATATCACGGTTTCACGATATTAATCGACCGTTGAAAAAGCATGAGGGAAAAGAAACACATTATCTTATTCATCTATGCTATTCTTTTGTTCGTCTTTGTGACCCATTTTTTATTTTTTGCTCGGTCAAGTTTGGGTAGGTTTTTTTTTAATTTTTTTAATTGAAATCATATTGCCTAGTTTGGATATGCCACTCATTGATGAAATCGGTTAGGGTGAACTGTGAGCCATGAACGCACTTCTTCATCAGAAGTGAATCTTCATCCTCGTAGGGCAGCTACAGGTGAATGTCAGATGGAGCAACATCAAGACTATAGGGAGGATGCTTTAACACCTCAACACGAAGTTTTTGAAGGTTTCAACTCTTCAAAAATCGTCTCTCTGTAACAAGCACTGTTGATTGTTGAACCTTTTTTTCCTGATAATGTTCCAGTACTGGCCCTTGAGAATCCTAGATAACTGTAAGCGTAAATTTTCCAGACGAGTTTTGAACTTTTTCTCGGTCTGCAATTGAGTATGTTTCTATTCCATACTCTGCCGTTTACTCTCAGGCTCATAGTGATGAATCTACGGTTCATCACTAGTAAAGATTCTCTTCACCTTTTCAGTCCAAATTTTGTTTGCAGATATCCAAACACTTTGGTTTATGCTCTTTCGTGAGTTGTTTCGGCACCAGATACATCCTCGGACCGCAAAACAAAAGGGAAATCGCAAGTGGGACATCCGTTTTCGCTCGCACCATAGTTAAAAATTAACTAATGTAATGCGCTCACAGCTGCACAGCAGTGACTGGGGAGACAGTGGCCTTAAACAGAAAGCGCTGATAATACCTTGTATGTATATGTATATACTGTCAACTACTTAATACACACAAGTCAGTGCTGAAAAATAAAAGGACATCGAGTCTTTGTTTCACACACACAAGGGAAAAGACTGTAAAACATCATAATTAAAATATATAAACCAATGACATCATAATAGCTCCACCAAAATGGTTGTTCTGTCTTGTAGGTCAATTATAATTGTTTTCCCTTTCACTAAATATTAATTTTCTGTTTCAGTTTTGTGAGGAATTTAAAGAAAAATGCCCGTATTGTATACCATGTGGCCTTCAGTTAGCAGACAAATCCCAGACACCAGTGGTGAGACATTTTGGACTCCAAATACTGGAACATGTTATAAAGTAAGTAAGACATTGAACCGATATATAGAATTTTTTCCCCCTGTATGGAATATACACTGATGGTCTGAATGTTGTGTATCCAGGTTTCAATGGAACAACATGCCACAGCAAGAGAAAGTCCACTTGAAAGACTGCACCATGGAGATGCTGACCAGTGTGAGTTGGACACAGGGTTGCCAGGTCTTAGCAGAATTCTATCTCATTTGTAACAGTACAAACACTTCATATGAAGGAACAGTGGTTTGCTTGGTCAGCTATGCTTTTTAGATACATATTTGATACATATCTGTTAGTTATGAAAACAACCTCACATGGTTATATATTAGCTTGCTTTATTTAAAAAGAGAAGCAAAAGCTTAGACCTTGTTCATTGTCATAGTTCTCATTTTAGACTAGACCGCTTCTCTCAACTTGGGGACTTAAACTTACATATGCTAAAAAATATTGCAACATAAATCACTTTAATATCTGTACGGTTTACACTCCAACAGGTAAAGTTTTTTTTAAATCAGTGTGAACTTCCACTTTTTCATTAGGTGTCATAGCTTTTTTATTTTTTAGAAGTTATTTCGCATGTTTGATTTTACAGGAAGATCTTAATGACTGGTAACTATGTGTAAAGTACTATATCTGACAGACTTTAAGATGGGTATAAAACCTAGTTATTATCATTATTACCCTATTATTTGGTACGCACTCCCCTATTGGCAAACAGTGATTAGTCTTTATGTACTACTTTAGGGAACGTATCCCATCTTGGAGGAGGAGAGCCATATTAAGGATGCTCTTTCGAGGATTGTGGTGGAGATGATTAAGAGAGAGTGGCCTCAGCAGTGGCCAGATATGCTGAAAGAGATGGAAACGCTCACGACGTTCGGGGTAGGGGAACGTTCATCTGCTTTGGTTATCGCATAAATGCTCGTTCCGCTCACTGACTCATCTCTGGTATCATTCAGGAGACGCAGACAGAACTGGTGATGTTGATCCTGCTGCGGCTGGCCGAGGACGTGATCACGTTCCAGACTCTGCCCCAGCAGCGCCGGAGAGACATCCAGCACACGCTAACACTGAACATGGACAGCATCTTCAGCTTCCTCCTGACCATTCTGCAGCAGCACGTCGACGAGTACAGGAAGCTGGTAGGATGTTACAGTGGGGTTGAACTCATTATTGTTGATGGATTTATTTATTTTTTCTTATTTCTTCTTAGTCATGTTTGAATCGTCTCTGTTTTGTTCTTTAGAAAATAATCCCAGGACAGGAGTTAAAGGTAATACTCAGTCTGTGTTGATTCTCAGTTACAGATAAACGTGTTTAACATGTCATGGTGTCGTACTATTTAATAAAAATGTTTTTCTTTACATTTATCAGGCCAAAGCTCATTGTCGGGTCGCCGTGACGACCTTAAACACTCTGGCCGGATACATAGACTGGGTCGCGCTGGTCCACATCACAAACAACAACTGCCGTTTACTAGAGATCTTGTGTTTGCTCCTGAGTGAACCAGAGCTTCAGCTGGAGGCTGCCGAGTGTCTGCTTATTGCAATCAGCAGGAAGGTCAGTGCCATTCTCAGTGCTCCTAAAACGTTTTTTATGCAAAAAATGTAATGTTTCAAGTTAACACTCTACCTCAAACTGACCATTATATTAGGAAGTTATCTTTGCAGTTATTCAATCAGCCAATCATGTGGCACAGATATCAACGTCTGGATTATATCGATTGACGCAATGTAGTAGATGTGTAATGAGTGTGACCTATTCGTTCTATTCTTCGTTGCCTTTGTTAGGGGAAACTGGAGGACAGGAAGCCCCTCATGGTGCTGTTTGATGACGTGGCCATACACTACATTCTATCGGCTGCTCAGTAAGTCTTTATGCTTTGCAATACACTTTTGAGGAATTGTTTAATCATGTGAGAAAGCCAGAAGTTTTTTTTTTTTTGTCATATCGTACTATGAGCATACAGCATGCTGTGTCAGCCAGGCCTCATTTCTTACAAAGAGCCAGACTTTGTTGTATTTTAATGTAGCCTTGAGGAATATCGCCTCAGGCTTCTTGAAGGACACTTTTGGCCCAGTCTCTGTACATGAGCAGTTTCAGAGGACTATGTTTTGTTTGTTAAGGCACAAAACCACACAGCCACACCTATGAATCATTCAAGTTTAAAAAACATCGAACTTAAGGTACAAACAAGTGTGAAACTGTTGCAGATGGGATGCAACATGCAAAAATGTAAATGAAGAAAGTTAATTTGGATTTAAACTGAATGGAAGATGAGGGAGACGCCGAGCTTTCAGACAAAACATTTAAAAAATTTGTATCTTTAGGCACTTTGCAGCCTGTAATAATAAAACATTTGTTCAATTTCTTTAATGTAATCTACATCATTTAATTGAATTCAGTACAAAGAGATGAGGGGTGCTTCAAGTCTTTCGCACAGTACTAATAAAGTATGCGTTGTTTTTGAAGTATTTTAGACTAATAAAATAATAATAATATGCTACGCCCATAAACATATAATTTTTTCCCCTGTAGATCAGTCGACGTGGGGCTCAGCGAGACGAGATACACTTTCCTAAAGAGGTTATGTCAGGTCCTGTGTGCTTTAGGCAGTCAGCTCTGTGCTCTAGTGGTAAGCGTCTTGTCGTCTCACTTGGCATTTAGTGTCGTCGCTCATTCAATATCGTCACGTTGGAGACGATCATGATGATCATGTCTTACACACAGGGCTCACCCGTGGAAATGGAGGTTCCTGCCAACCTGAGTAAATACTTGGAAGCGTTCCTGGCCTTCACGACTCACTCCAGTCAGGTAAACTGCAGACGAATCTGCTTTCAAACTGTGAAATGAATCGAATCAAATCAATCATTCTGATGATGGTGTGCAAACAGTTTCTTAGATCTTGCACTCAGACCACCTGGGGTAACATGTTCAGACATGAGCTTTTATCTAAGGAGGCTGTGCTCATCCAGATGGCTGTTAAATATTTAAACGCAACCATGACCAACCTTGTGAAGGTGAGCGAAAATTTTTAAAGAAAATTTTTGAAGAAAAAGATTTCTGCACTGTAGCGGTTAAAATAAATATATATTTTTCCTTTGTAGTCAGGATTCCCATCAAAGAACGACAGCCCGGCTTGTGAGTACTCCCGTGTGGACTTCGACAGCGACGAGGACTTCAATGCTTTCTTTCATTGTAAGCAGACTGTTGCATTACCTTTACTGTAGGTATCGTGTAGGAACAGGATGTACACTTTTCACAACGTGTATGTTCTTCTTTTTACAGCTTTTCGGGCCCAGCAGGGTGACGTCATCCGTAGTTCTTGTAAGATCGCTCCTCTTGAAGCCTTCCAGATTGCTGGGGAATGGTTACGATATCAGCTCAACTCACCCCTCAGCGCCGGAAATGCTCTGTGTGAGTTTACACTTTGACCATTTCTAAATGTTTTATATCACACCCTGGCTACATGATAACTGTCGTTACATCCAGTATGTGGAGTGTAAAGGAATATTTGTCACAATCTGGTTTAGTTTTATTGAGACAACAAGGTCTTTAATGGGCATTTAGCTGTAAAGGCTTTATCTGTAATATCAAAATCTCAGTGCAGTAATGCAAAAAAGAGTCATAAAGTCAGGACCAGTGGTATGGAAATGAAATTTTTAAGGATAAATGCAGTTTATTAGGGGAGGGGTTAATTGAAGAATTAAGAGAGAGTTTAGATGAGAGAAGCAGGGTCCAGCAGGCATAATGGCACCAAGCTGGTTAGCCATGGCAGTCGCAGGCTGATGAGGTGGACATAAAACGTAGGAGGCTCTGTAGCCAAAAGGCCACTGAGAGTTCATTGGTAACCAGCTAATGCAGTCCCTTTACTCATTTCTCCTCACTTCCCAAACTGAGCTTCTTACCCCCATTTATTAAAAAGGGGAATAAGTCCATGGCCATAATATAACACCAGCCGGATCACGTTTTGCAGCCCCGCCCCCTCACAGGCCACAATGAGGTCATTAGATGCAAAGAAGTTTGGGTGCTACGCCCATCACTGGGGGATCTGTGATACAGTGTAGGAAACGAATGAACAAACTACAGAAATAAAGATCGCTAGACTAAAATAAGTGTTTTTTGTTTTGATTTTGTTTTGAGTTCCGTTATCAGAAAGATTAAGTGGCCGGAATCTCGTCACAGTAAAACGTTAGAGCTAATCTTGTAAGATCTTTTGAAATGTCTAGCTCTTTCAGCAAAGCATTGTTTGCCTGGACTTTGTGGGTTTAATTTAGGTCACGAACCCATTGAGGCCTAACCAGCTTTTTATAAATTGTGGTTTGTGGCCCTCGAATACACCATTTGAAATAACATCACAGTCATTTGGAAAGTTTGCAGATAGAAAATCTAGCGTGCTTCGAGATATTAACTCTGGTTTGTAATCGTAAGATAAGTTTGCTGTTCTTGTTTGTGTGTTTCATTGTATGGATAAAGTCTTTGGTCTTTTCAGTCATGTTTTTTATTTTTATTATTTTTTTTTTTAAAGACTTCAATTTATTTTAACCAGCAAATGTTGCCTTACACAAATGGTATGAACTGAATGTATGAATTATTATTTTTTTCCTTTCTTTTTTTTTATTGTATAAAGCTAAAGCAGGAGAAGGGACACACTCTGCTTTTTCGCCCGCGGTGGCACAGTGGGAAGCCATGACCTTTTTCACAGAGAGTGTGATGGGACAGCTTTTTAAAGTCCTGGAAAAGGAGGTATAACGCCATAATCTGCCATTAATTTACAAACCATTATATAGTAGTCAACCTGCCTTCATTTCCCAGGATGATATAAGTTTGTTTTATAAATGTAGTTTGTGTTATGGAATAATTTGCATTTATTCTTGTTTGTGTAAGAACATATTAACACCATGCTTTTTTTTTTTTTTTTTTTTCCCCTGACTAGAAGCTGCCTGTTGACCAAGGCATGGAGCTGCTGCATGCCGTCGTGAACTATGAGACACGGGATCCCGTCATCCTGTCCTGCATCCTCACCAACCTGTCTACTCTCTTCCCCTTTGTCTTGCATCGTCCTGAAGTTCTACCTCAAGTCTTCTTTAAGGTATTTCCCCGTATTTTAGGCCGTATTTTCGGTGGTAAAAATAATAAACATTATTTGGCCACCATAGCTGATATATCTTTGATAGTTCTCGGGGCAAAGTGTAATTTATGTTTTTGCTTTGTTTGTGTGTTACTTAAAGCTGTTTCCTGCTATCACATTTGAACTGGTTGAAGAAAGCAAGGTAAGAGTTCATGTTCAAATATATTTCTTTTTCCCACCTCTCATCATGTTGAGTTTGCACCACTGAATATATTTATTTATTTTTATCTATTGGTGAATCATATGAATTTCAGGCCAAGATCAAATTCTTATCACCATAATAACATTATTTTTTTTCTGTAGTTCTTAATGTCATGGTTCTGTACTTGAAATAGTTGTATAAATTACATTGTAGAATACAACCCATTAGCGACAGTATTTCAAATCCACTGTGATTAACGACGTTAAGTGACGGTGTGACGTTACTTTTTAAAGTAACTAATTACATTACAAAATTACTGTCTTTAAAAAGTAATCAGTTACATTACAGCGTTACTTTTTGATAAAAGTAACTAGTTGGAGTACTTTTCCATTGCAGAAAATGAAAACTCCTCATGCATGTAGTTTTAGTCAAGACGTTTATAATTATCCTCCCATCATCATTCAGCGAAGTTTGGCCCATAATCTGTTAACTAATAATAGGTGAGATAGGGGTATAACAGCAGGAACAGCAGAGGAGGACGGGTTATCGGGGGCGAGGCTTGTAGACACATGGATTACATAAATTGTCTGAATATCGGATTACATTTTTGAAAAAATAACTGAGTACTGAGAACCAGGGAACACTTGATTATCACAATACACAAGTGTTGCAATTTTATAAATATCAGTGAATATTATATCCTTACAATTCTAAACAAATTTAGCAAATTATTTGCTCCTACTATAACTAAGGATGCTGTGCTGCCTGCCGATGTGTGTTCTAACCTATTCATACAATCTGTAAGATTATAGATGTATTTATAAATCAATTTTGGAGTCAGTTTATTTGGCAATAAATGAATATTGATATGCAACACATTGATTCATATATTTTCTATTGAATATTAAATTATAATAGTTAGAGATGCACCAATACCGGTATCGGCCTCGATACCACATTTTTAAAAGTACTCGTACTCGTTAAAAGTCCCCTGATACCGGGGACCGATACCCGGTCTGAGAAATGTCTATTTTTGAGCGGCGTGTAAGGCGTTCATCACAGGTGTCGAGTGCCCGCCGCCAGGCCCCGCCCCCAGCTCAGAGCGGGAAGAAGGCGAGGGGAAACATGTCCGCCTTGTGGAACTATTTCAAAGTGAATGAAAGACAAATGCAAAACAAAGGCGGACTGCAAATTGTGCTCAGCGAAATTGTCCAGAAGAGGCTCAAAAGGTAGCGCATTTAACACA
>JAQMYK010000013.1:10375646-10390942 GCA_030014345.1 Clarias buthupogon | reverse complement strand
GAGATAGCCTCGACTGTTAGAGCGGTCGCAGTGTCGTCTTTTTTCACGGCTTTAACACTCCTGGTAGCCATTGTAAATGAAAAAAAAAGTATGACCGTGGGGTAGAGTATCAAGTTATTGTCAACTAAGGGTTTAATTTAACATTTAGAGATGAATAAGGGAGTGAAGAAATTCGGAATTGTCGGAGCACCTAACTAACACGTCTACTCCATGTGGCTGCTAACCGGAAGTCAATCATTTTACTTTCAAGATAACGTTCTGTTTATTCGAACATCTAACTACTCAATCCAAACTGTCTGCATTTCCTGTGACCAACTCGAGTTCAAATAAAACCTGTCCTGTACAGTTTAATATCTTCTCTATTCCACCTCCAGGACATCTACATGAATCTACTAGCCATCTCGTTTAACTCCCTGTCATGGAGGGACACTACTAACTGTCAGCGGGCTGCTACTCTGATCTGCTGGACCTTGCTGAGACAGGTGGCGGGTGCGAACTTGCTCCCAGACGCCGTGACGTGGCTGTACACCAGAGTGCTAAGCGGCCTGCAGATGCACGGACAGCATGAAGGCTGCAACGCCGCGCTAACGCAGCTCGCCCTGCTCATCTACGATGCCCTGGTACGTTCTGCTTTCAGAAACATAAGGACTCCTTAACGGAAAATCCGTCACTCTTCTTTTTATTTATTTATTTATTTTTTAATTTATTTAAATAAATTCTGTCCGTTTCTGTCTCCACAGCGGCCTCAATACGCAGAGCTGCGTTCCATCATGAACCAGATCCCCAACATCCAACCTGACCTGCTGGAGCAGTTCGACCAGAAAACCATCAACCCTGCATCACAGAAAATTGGCGAAAAGAAGAGAAAAGATCAGTTCAAAAAGCTCATCGCCGGAGCCGTCGGGGTAAGACCAGGCACCACCCACAAGGGGGAGCCACTTCCTTAATAGTCAGTGTTGATTTATTGGCTTAGAGACTTTCAGACTTTCTCTCTGTAATCTGATTGTCTATCAGATTATTTTTTTTGCAATACATGGGTGATTTTAACCAGTGTTTAATTTCTTGTTAGTCTTAGATAGAGCTGTAGCTATCGAATATTTTAATAATCGAGTATTCTACCAAAAAATTTATCGAGTAATCCGTTAAAATGTACTTGTGCTTAATTAAACAGCAATGTAAAATGTATGAGAGAAACAAAGATTAATTGCTTTTCTTTTTAGACAAAAATCAACTTTTACTTTTTAAATGCATGCAGCATTTTATCAAAAATAAACATCATTATTCACAATACAAGGAATAGCTTAAAGGTGACTCAGATGAATTAATTGCATTACAGTGCCATACATTCTTATTTTAAAGCCTTTTCTCAGGTGCAAAAACTAAAAAAAAAAATAAAAAAAAAGGTATTTCAAATGACTAAGTATCAAAGAAACTAAGGCAAACATTAAAATACATAATTATACAAAAACACTAATTTGTCCAACTTAACTTTTAGAACTAAAAGTTTCTAAACCTACAGCTCAGGCATAACATATAAGCCTTTACTGACAATTTCTATCATTTTCTCTTGCTGGTTTCTTCATCTCTTGTCTCGCTGATATTTTTATCGCTCCTTTCCATTTTGCAGCCGCAACAGAACGCTCCATCAAATCAATACACAGCTAACGGTTTGCGTTTCCTTCCACTTTGTGGGTGACGTGAGCGCTTCTTCTTCGTCTGTGTTTACTGGCGACTTGTATCCGGAAGCACGCTGTGTCACGCCAAACAAATAATTGCGCAAAAACATTACGCAAGCTTTTAAAATTAATTAAAAGAAGCTTAGAATTTTGCCTCGATAATTTTTTGTAATCGAATTACTCGAGGAATCGTTTCAGCCCTAATCTTAGACTCCGCATTCCTCCTTAATCTTAATAATATCTTTAAAAAGAAATTAAAAATCTGTGCCAGTTGAGGGATCATGCACTAAATGACATGTCACTCAAACTGAGGCGAACCGCCCACACCAAACTCTCACGAGAGCAAGAATAAAAGACAACTTTTAATCAAACAAACCTGGATGCAAGACAGCAGCAGTTTTAATAAGTGCCGAGAAAGGAAGGCTTTATTTCACTTTTTTTCTTTTCTTTTCTCTCCCCCATTCCACTGCGTACATGCTCAAGCAAGCAGACGCACTGATGGTGTTTCTTTTCTTTTTTCCTTTTTATTTACACCTGTTGTCACACGATGATTGAATGAATGAATAAACAGAGACCCCAGTGTTGGGGAGTGAACGATCCCGCTGCTTCTATGCTCGTGACTGTACACCATGTGACCAGGCCCAGAGTCGGATCTGAAACATCAAACGTTCAATATACTCCGACTCACGTCTGTTCCTCTCACACACATCCTCATTCGAGTCCGTACCCCTCATATACTTGGATATTTCTCTGCCAACTTGCCATGCCAACTGGACGCAACTTTTGCTGACCGGTGCAGACTAGGATGAACTCTGCACTATTTTAAAAACTTTTCTGTCCAAATTCTGTCATGATTAAAACTCAGACTTTATTTATTTTTTCCTCACGCATTGATGCTCGTCTCTCTCTCTCTCTCTCTCTCTCTCTCTCTCTCTCTCTCTCGCTCTCGCTCTTCCTCTCGACAGAAACCTCTCGGGCAGCAGTTTAAGAAGGAGGTCCACATCCGGAACCTTCCCTCGCTCTTTAAGAAGGTCAAGCCTAACAAAGACATTGTGGTCAACAGCGAGAATGCTGGGTTGGTCGCTCTCTTTTCACCCGAAAATGATGATCATTAGCTGTTTCTTTTTTTTTTTTTTTTTTTTGTCTTTTTATTAAACAAACATTTTCTTACATCAGGTTTAACCATCTGATACAAGAGCTTTTTTTTTTTATTAGATAGACCAAATTATGGTGAACCACATAGGAATTGAAGGATGTGAAAATGGAAAAAAAAATGACGCCAAATGCTTTCAGAAATGAATGTAAACAGATATTTAGTGTTTTCTCCAACATGAACTGATGACATGGATAAGTTCAAGAGCAACATTCCATCATCTTCATTCGGTTAGTTGATGCTTTTTTTTTTTTTTTAATACAACTTTATTGAAACACTAATTGCAATTACTTGTTTGTGTACAGGAGGAAGTATGTAAAGTGTTGTGATTGTTTCTATTTTGATGTTTTTAATAAATGTAGATTTAAAGTTCCACTATGTGTAGTTCAGATTCTGAATACTTTACCATATATATTTACAACCAAGCTGATCTTTTACTACAATTCTTTTAATACATATGAAAATGTTAACATAAAAAAATAATACATGAAGAAAGCACAACAAAGTGTTAAAGAAAGTGAAGAAAGATTGAAAGGTGTAAAGTGCAAATGAATAAAAGTAAAAACTATGGAAATCTAAATCTGCAAAATGCTTAAATGTAAGAAGAGCCAAAAAGGAAATTTAAATTGTGTTTAATTCGCAATCACCACCAGCATGTTCTGTAAAATATTTTATTACTTTTTCTCCTTATTTTCTTGGAGCACTGGTGTTTTAAAAGCATGCTCTACTTGTGATTTGGACCAAAGAAGAGCAGCGGAAGTTATGCGGAAGAGTGTTTGGATATCTGCAAACAAAATTTTGACTGATTCTCTAAGGAAGGTGAAAGTTTCTTAAAGAGAATTTTTACTGGTGACGAGACATGGATTCATCACTATGAGCCTGAGAGCAAACAGCAGAGTATGGAACAGAAACATACTCAATCGCCGACCGAGAAAAAGTTCAAAAGTCAACCATCAGCTGGAAAATTGATGCTTACAGTTATCTAGGATTCTCAAGAGCCAGTATTGGTTCATTTATCAGGAAAAAAGGATGAAGATTCACTTCTGATGAATATATATTGAAAAATGTTAAGGCCAAAAATGACACATTTGTCTTTTCTAAAAGTTCATTAAAATGTTTTTTTTTATTTTTATTATTCTACAGCCAGAGTGCGGATAATTTTTGACTCACCCTCATATAGGCTCATACGTTCCACGATTTATAGTCAAGTTTCTTGTAAAGCTGACGAATATCTATTATTAAAACCTCTACACAAATTGACACAATATCGATTGATTTACATTTGAGATATAACATTTTAACATCATTAAAAAGCTCCGACTCTCACATTTTGTCAGGCGTTAACGGTATCTGTGTATCTAATATTGTTCTTGCAAGCGTTTCTGTCCATATAAATTAAAAATCCTTACAAAAAAAAAAATGTCCTGCTATTTCCTTTTTCTATTTCACTTGGACAAATCAGATTCCACCTATTGTGACCTCATATAAGACAAGCCCCTCCCCTTTCTGGATCTATATCACAAGCTGAGGGGGAGGGGCTTGTCTTATATTTTCAGTCCTATATTTTTTATTTGTACACAACTGTGTGTCTAAAATTACTTAATTTTTTTTTTTAATTATTATTTTCCATAAGAGCTTCCCTTCAAGTGCACTATAAGGTTATAGTGCGCTTTCAGAGCTCCCCATCACACACTTTTTGGGGAAGCTCTGAAACGTGTGTGTTAATTTGTTAAAGAAATAATATATTGGACCTTTAATTAATTTATTTTTTTTCCAGGGATTTCAGACAAAGCAGCCATTTAGTCTTGAGGTCATACAGTATACTTCTCATCACCCATTGCACCCGGTCTGCGTTTCTAATCGGGACGACAGATGGCCGGATCCTCGGTGTCTGTCTTTGTCCTGTGTCTTAGCGGGGTACGGTCAGGTGTCCTAATGGCGCTGCTCAAGACCCACATGTGTCCCGTCTTCCGCTTGTCGTACTCCCTGACCCCGCTTACTGTATACACACCAACAGTGGCCTGGGTTCTGACTCGTTACCCTTTTGTCCAAAGTGGTTTTTAGCTTGTGCAAGGTTACAGTGTGTGTCTTATGTCACATATGAGACCAATGATTGTAGAATATTTGGTGTTATTTTTTTAATTTAATGTATTTAGTGTAACTGGTGATGGCCGAGGTTCCATTATAAGCAGCAGTTTGTTCCTATCGACTCGTCTTGTTAAATAAATGCTTACAAAATCCCAGTACAACTAAAATCCCTAAGACTTTGTTTCAATTTCAAGCACAATTTCTCATTACATTTTTGTGTATCGTCGCATCCCATAGTTTCTCTGCAAAAAAATAAATAATCAATAATTGCAATAACAACATGCTGGATCCTTTCTACAGCTTTGAAGGACTGCAGGTAAAGAACTGGAGCGATGAAAATGCAGATCTTTTTTAAAAAAAATTTACCTCTCTCTCTCTCTCTGTTCATCGCTGTGACTTTAAGCCCTCTGAGACATAAAACTGGGAAGATACAGTGCACTGACCAACGACACACACACACACACACACCAGGACCTTGGCAGCAGACACTGCAACATATGTCTGTCTCTCCAGCAGATTAATAGCATTGTATTAATAACAACATACAAGCGAGCAGAAGTGGGCGGAGTCTGCATATGTTTGAGTGTCTGTGTGTGTTTGTGTGTGTGTGTGTGTTCAGCAAGTACGAGACATGGATTGAGAATGAACCAGCTTTTTTTTTCTCTCTAATACCCCACCTCTCCGCCCTGTCCGAAGGGGGCGTTTCAGCCTCAGTTCTCTGCCTCAGCCAGGACAACAGCAGAAACAGAATATACACACACACACACACACACACACACACACACACACACACACACACACACACCCAAATATATATACAAACTAACACAATCCAGACTGCTCCAGGAGAAGATGCTCCAACACTTGCTCCAAGATGCTCCAAGGTACCTCACTTTTTCTCTTATCTATTCTCTCTGTTCTTCCTTCTGTGTCCGTTCCGGTCCGGTCCGGCAGGGGAAATCCCTGACCCGAGCAGGAAGAGACTCTGAGTTCCGAGCCGAGCTGTGTTTACACTCCTGTTCTGCTGACTTGCATAAGGACAGTGGTGCTGTTTGACTGTGTAGTTAAATATAGAGCGTGATATCTTGGGGTGAGGTTTTAAGCAGGCATGGCAGATAATGATGATGATGGTGAGAGTAAGCGGTCAGAAAGTGTAAATCCTAATTCGTCTCTGATGTTTACCATTTTTGTAGGGTTCGTGGATGTCATGGTCAAATTTATTATTATTTACATCATCCATCAGTGCTGCTAATGCAAAACCGGTATCTACTGTACAGTCCGTGCTGATTCAGCTTCTTTAAGGTATATTATATATTTTACAGACCTGATCTATGATTTGTGATAGAACAAATTTTTTGTATAATATGTTAAGTGAGGTTAGGGGGCCAAATGATATCTATAAATGATATACTGTATAAAACATAATATGTAATACTGAGATTTTTCATTATTTATTATTCAAATCAAAATGATAACATTTGCTCCAGTTTACTGCATGCACAATTATTTAATCTGCCACGTTCTCTTAAATGCAGCATATTTATGGCAGTCTAAAATAATTTTCTGTCATTGCAAAATCTTTGAAAAGAATTAACGGAATTACTTTGCATGTGGTCATATAGTATTGTTTATATAATCTTTCAAAAAAAGGTAATTAAATAAACTATGCATTTTAACATGTAATAAAATTGTTTGTGTGACCTCAAGTAACCTTCATGTGAACAATATGTGAGATTAAAAAAAGGCATATTCATGTGCGAAAACGATACGTGAACTAAATGAATCATGTAATATTTCAGGTGAAAATAAAATAAATTGGTATAAAAATTGCTTAATATTATGGATTAAAGGAAATGATGTTTGAGTCACAATAGAATAAACAAATTGAGTATATAAAAATCGTAGTGTTTAATGTCAGGTACTTTACTGAACAGTGCAGAACATTTTTTTTAATCACAATTATTTTCTTTCACATATTTATTTTTTTTCCTTCTAGTCCATTTTGGGGCTCCATAGAAATCCATTTATTATAATTTCTTTTTTGTTTTTGGTAATTTTTCTTTTCAGTTTTTTTCTCTTCTTTTAGAATTTTTTGATTTAGAAAAAGATAATAAATTGAGTTTTTATAATTAAAATCAGTGAGTCAATGAATCAATATGGATATACAAACATTTTTTTTCTTACAACACTGTGTGAATCAATCAATCTATCTATCTATCTATCTATCTATCTATAAATTCTGCAAATGCATTTTAACATGTTATGTACTGAAAATACTTGTGTGACCTCAAGTAACCTTCATGTGAACAATATGGGATGTCATGTAGAAAAAAAACATATTTGTGTGCGAAAACTATACGTGAACTAAATGAATTGTGTAAAATTTCAGGTGAACATTTTATCGAGTATAAAAATTGTAGCGTGAAAAATAAATCTGTGGCAAAACTAGATATTTAATGAACTGATTTCAAATTATATGAAAATTGTATGAATTGTACTCAAATAATGAACTGCCATTAATTATTGCTATATTTAATATAATAAAATAATTATACTAAATTAATATATTATATTATATTTTAATTATATAACTATAATTTATTAAGAATTTTGAGTTAAAAATTGCATTAAAAAAGAATAATGTTTAAAGCTTGCATTTGAAAATAATTCACATGTAAATTCTATATACTGTATTTATAAATAACAATAACTGCCCTGTACTGTAGGTGGAAGTCAAAAAGTAAAAAGTGTGAGATGTAACACAAGATTTTACACATGAATCATGAAGATTCTCTTCACTCCCCTGTTGAGATTATTTGCTGGATGTAGCTCATCTTTACATCTTAATAACACACCATGTGTTGATACAGTGAGTCATCTGTCAAAGTCGAACTGCCTCCCTTGTATTGATCGCTTTATGCCCCGGCCTGCACATGTACCTCAGAGCACAGCACGCTCATAAGCTCGAAGGCCAACACGGTCTCTTGGCTAAATTAAAATTTACTCACACCAAAAGTCAACAAGGGCTACAAGGGTTAATGACATTGACCCAAACACACATCTTACATCAGTCACATGTGACACTCCTTTTTCTTTCATATAACTTATGGTACTTAACTAAAGGTACAGTAAAGGACAATTTCTAGTATTTTCAAATATTTTTTTTCTGTAATTTGCTTTTTAATTAAATGCAAATTAAAAAATTGTGCAAAACATTTTCTTCCACTACAGTATATTTGCTCTGTTGCACAATTTTATTACGCCGGGCTGCTGGTGTGGCGTGTGTCAGCAGAGTCCGGAATCTGTGAGTGGCAGTAAGGAGAAGGACCTTGGCAGGACCTTAGTGAAGACGAACAGCATAGAGGGAGAAAAACAGAGAAAGGCTAAGCGCTACAGCAGTGTGTAGTGAGAAATGTGCATGCTGCTCAGTCAGCTATTACACAGACACAAACCATCAATCACGAAGGGTCATTCTGTTCAGTTGTCTTCTTTTCCTCTCTCTTACTCAAATCCCTCAGGCTAGCCTCGGACGCAGGATTACGCAGCACAGTGCTTGGAGTCGGGCCAAGGCAAAGCCTAAGAAAGTCAAAGTATACGCCAGTTTAAATGGCAGTGGTCTTTGTTTGCCTCCTAATCTTCATTTGCACAGTAAATATTCCAGATTTCATACATTTTAGAAACTTGTTCAAGTTCAATTTGCACCTTAGGTCTACTGTATGGAGTTTGCATGTTCTCCCTGGGCTTGATGGGTTTCCTCCGGTTACTCCGGTTTCCTCCCACAGTCCAAAGACATGCAGGTTAGGCTAACTGAAGTGTGTAAAGGAGCATGCGTATGCCTTGAGATGGATTGGCACCCCGTCCAGGGTGTACCCCGCCTCATACCCTAAGTCTCCAGGCCCTCCGTGACCCTGTATACCGGATAAAGCAGTATAGACGATGAGTGAGTGAGTGAGTGAGTGAGATATGTCTTGCTTTACAAGTATTCTATAATATAAAAACATTATTGTGCCAAACAATCAGTGTTTATACTATTCTTATAGCTTGTGAAGCATAGCCATATTTCAACATCCACTGTTCAAAGGAGACTGCATGAGTCAGTCCTTCATGGTCGAATTGTGGCAAAGAAACCATTACTTCAGAAGAACAACAAGCAGAAGATACTTGTTTGGTCCAAGAAACACAAGAAATGGACTTTAGCTCAGTGGAAATCTGACATTTGGTCTGACGAGTCCAAATTTGAGATTTTTGTTTTTTTTTAAACATTGAGCGGGCAAATGAATGGTTCCTAAATTTGTGGCTCCCACTGTCAATGCTTTGCTGGTGACACTGCTGGTGACTTAGTCAAAATTGATGACACGCTTAACCAGCATGGCTACCACAGCATTTTGCAGTGACATGACATACCATTTGGTTTGCACTTATTGGGACCATCATTTGCAAACCTCTAGGTTACTTAAGAGCTATTTGTCCCAGAAGGGAAGTGATAGAGTGCTGCATCAGATGGTCGGGCCTGGTTGAGATGGTTTTGGATGAGTTGCACCTGAGAGTGATGGAAAAGCAGCCAACAAGTACTCAACACCTCTAGGAACTCCTTCAAGATTTTTGGAAAACCATTCGAGGTGACTAACTCATGAGGCTGACTGAGAGAATGCCAAGGGTGTGCAAAGCTATCATCAAAGCAAAGGGTGGTGTCTTTGAAGAATCGAAAATATAAAACATATACTGGATTTTTTAACCCATTTTTGTTGACTATGTAATTTGTCTGGGGCTCTAGTTATTCATTACTTAAAAAGTAATATAATTAATTGTTGAGTTAATCTTTAATTCAATCTAAATTAATCTGTAGATTATGAATAAAAGCTGGTAGATTTCATTGTCATAATTATTGTTCTTTTATATAAATTATATATTACATATTCAAGATGAATTACTTGAATAACTTTAAAACAATTAGGCCTATATAAGACCTCTGAAGGTGTATTGTGACATCACAAATATCAAAATATCAAAACATCTACATGAATGCCAGGTTTCCCAGCAGAACATTGACCAAAAGGATCACTCTGCCACTGCTGGCCTCCCATCGTGCAAGGTTCTTCAGCTCCAGTCCTGTAAAGCCAATGTCTAGCACTGATTTTAGATTTTTCTGCTGAACACAGCTGATTTAACTAATCTGTTATTTACCAGGTGCAATGGGTGTGTTTAGGTGCTGTTAAGTTACAAACTGGTGGCATGATGGCTTAGTGGTTAGGACTGTTGTCTTGCGCCTCCAGGGTCCAAGTTCAATTTCTGCCTCCAGTTTCCTCCCACAGTCCAAAGACATGCAGATTAGGCTACCTGGCTTTCACAAATAGCCCATAGTGTGTGAATGTTGACCTGAGGTCCCAACTGGATGGATGGATGGATGGATGGATGGATGGATGGAATTGCAAACTATACTGGACCCTGGCCCTCCAGGACTTTAGTGGAAGAACCATGGCATAGTGTATATTGATAAAATTACTATTCCAGGTCAGCTTCTTCCACTGCTTCATGATCTAGGTCAGATGATTACATGCCCAATAATGGTGATTTCAGCAGTAAACTGGGATCATCATAGAGTTCCCTTCAAAGCAAGCTGTACGTATTTTGACATCTTTCTATCAGAACCAGCATTAACATTTCATTGAAATTTGTGTTACAGTGGCTCTTCTGTGGGATTGGCCCAGACAGACCAGTCTTTGCACCCATGCACATCAATGAGCCATGTATGCCCATGACACCAGTATGTTTAAACTACTGTATACTGGGACTTGCCTTTTGGTAAATGTTCTGACCAGGTGTTCTAGCCAACACAATTTGATCCATCTCAAAGTCAACCAGATCCTTACATAGATGCCCATTTTCCTGCTTCCAACACATCAACTGTGATAACTAGATAAGTTTGTTTTAGTCTGTAACTTTTTGTGTACCTGATGCCAGCCCAGCTGTTTAGATCTGCTTTAAAGAGCAAGTGCTAAGTAAAATTGTAGCATTCGGAAAACTGTTTGTCCATCGGAACATAAATCCATCGAAACCCATTAATCAAACTAATCAGACAGAGTACTTAATTTTTATTCCTGTCCGGCACTCTACTTCGCAAACTATTTTGCAAATAAAAATAACTGCTCTGATCAGACTGATCGTGGAATTACAGTATTTTTGCATCAGTATGCACTGTTTACAATGCTGACACATACTGTATTTTCGATTTATATTAATTTTAATAATAAAAATTTGCCAGGAAGACATTTAAATCATTGTAAGTTCCGAGTTCCGAGTCAAATCCTGGAGCCGCTCGGATTTTAACATTGTACCTCTAAACATCTAATTAAATATTAAATCATTATGATACGTTTATTTTATATTAAACTGGTTATTTTTTTATATTAACAAGTTAAACAAAATGAGAAACAACGTAAAACACTGACAAATATTATTTAATCTAGAAATTGACTTGATTGTTGATTTAAAAGATATTATCATATCTTCTTATAATTTCTGTAATTGTAACAGTTGTCTAATGTTTTATTAAAGTGCTTATTTATTTATAAGTCCACCACTCCTCCTGAACATTACAGTGTGCTGTTATAGTTTATTCTATAACTGATTTGTCATGCAGAAAAAAAAAATTGAGAAGTCATGAGTTTGTCAATTAAAACGTTCAGCTTAAGGTCAGCTGCTTTGATTAAGACCGTACGCTTTAACCGCGTACCCGAGCCTGAGCTCTGTCTACTTTGCCATATTAATTGCGAGTGAGTAAACAGGTTTGTTGGTTCGTCTTTGAGCAACTGTTTCATCCCATCAGTAAATATCTTCATTTATTTCTCACTAATAATAAATCCAAAAACTTGTCCTGTTCGAATAGCATAGCGATGAGCCACGATGTGACTAGCATGGATCATCAAACACCGGAAAAGGTCAGAGTTTCAGAACGAGCCTTGCATTTGCACCGACTATAAATTCCTGTTTAACTGATGACTAAGTAAAATATCTTAGCACTGCTGAATAATTTCTCCAAGCTGTGTGCAGTAAAGTGGTTCTACCATGCAAGTCGAATTGTTTTACCATTCTACCATTAAGTGCAAATGCTAATTCAAGCTGAATGTTAAAAATGTCAGTGAACATGCAATAAAGTGTTTGCATTGGATTTTTTTTTTAAATACAGGATACACAATAAGTACATTTTGAAGAACTGGTATAGAATACTACAAAATATTTCTTCTTATTCAGGAATACCTTACCTAAATAATAACAATTACAATTTTTACTTATAAGATAACCTCTAAATAAAAAATACTTAATTAGAGTCAGAACAAGACCTCTGGTTGTGTGCTGTGGTGTCTGGCCCCAGGATGTTGGCAGCAGGTCCTGTGTGTGCAGTGCGTCATGGGATGAGGCCTCGGTGGATTGGACTTGTTTGCATCTCTAAGAAATTTGGAGGCTGGGTTGGTGGGGCACTTTGCCTGCCAACCCATAAGGGTGGACGGTGGGTTGTGGTTCACTGGGTTTTCTGGTGCCTTTCTCTTATCGCCAGCATTAACATATTTTTCTGTGATTGGAGCTAACCTTTTGTCCCGACACGCATAAATGAGCCTTAGGTGCCCATGGTTCTGTCACCAGCTTACTGATATATATAACTGATGTTAATTTGTTAATGGTACTATATGTGGTTTTAGAAAGGTTTACAGTGAATTGTAAGAAGGTCTGTTGCTGCAGCTTTACTTTGAATGGGATAGAAGAGACTAGGGGCTGGTTTGGGGGTTGGTGGTTTTCATCCCTGGTTCTGGAAGACCGTCTGGGAACTCACAGGATTGGGACTAACACGTTTCACTAACAAGTTTGTTATGGAGAGAAGTCCATAAAGATTGGACTTTGACTCAATGGAAAAAGGTCATATGGTGCAGATTGACTCTTTGCTAGAACTTTGGGGCGAATCAGGGTAAGAAGGGAAGCGCTTGAACTGATGGACCCATCATGCATAGTGGCTACTGTGCAAGCCTCTGGAGGCAGTGTTACAGTATGATCTGGGGTTCCTTCAGTTAAGAGTCCTGAATGTCCTGAATGACCAGGGTAGCACATCAACTGACTTTTTCTTCTATGATGGGACAGATATACTGTATTCCCAGACTTAAATTGTGAAAGAGTGGTTCCAGGGGCATGAAGAATCATATTCATACATAAAATGGACGCCACATTGTGTGCCGTAATCAAAGCTAAAGGAGATTAAATCTCAAAGTGTGTGAGTTTTGTTTATGGCCAGGCAGTGTATTAATCAGGTCTATCTGGAACTTGGAAGCTGGAGCTTGCTTCACACACACACAAACAATCTATGCAGCAGTACCCACTCAGCAACGTATACATTATTTATACATTGTCTTCTTTTTTTGGTGTAGCCTACTGTTACATGAAATACAAGACAACACAATCTAACAACATAAACACAATATAATGCCGCACAGTAAAACAGTATGTAAATGCCACATGCTCATCTTCACAGCAGGAATACAGTACCATGAATGCAAATGTCACTTCAGGTCAGCAAGATTTCAGTTTTTTCTGTTTTTATTCAAACCCGAGCAGCGAATGTCTTTCAGTCCAGCATCCTTTATATCTCCAATTATTCCCAATTTCCACCTCATACCAAACAATTACAAGTACAATACACCTCCACATGAGGTCCTGACCATTTCATAATTCAAGATGACGTGCTTTTTGTTACTGTACTTCTATCAAAGGTACAGTTGAACTGACAAATTATGTCTTTTTTTTAAACATATTGTCTTTCATGTACATTATGTTTAAAAGATTTTTTTTTAAAATGGTGCCACTGCACTGATGTAGCACAATAGGAGGGATTTTGGGAGATTTATTTATCAATGCATTAAACAATAGCTCTTTTGCAACAGACTGTTGAAACATCTGCACAGCTCCAATGGCCCTTTTCTCCTCGCTGACTCAATATATTAATCGGATCTCTCTTGATGGCTGGAATTTGCCTTGCACACTCACCAACAGCCTGCTTTGAGCAGCATAATGAGCATCTTTCATAATGTTTTTTGGTGAATTTAGTATTCAGTGAATCATAAAGAATATAATTTGAGTCCACAAATGATTTTTGATATTCTGCTCATAAAATACTATTGGACAAGTACCCATGGTGGACCAAAAGTCCAATTCGCAATACAGCAAAAATAGAGCATTGTGAAGTTCTATATCTATTCATAATCCATATCTCTATATAAAGGTCATTTTTGCCACTTAGCTCCATTATAAAGTTCAAATGTGTAGTTAAGACAAAAATTAATGGTTAAATTAATGGTTGTGTTAATTTTTCATGGTGTGTATTCGAGCAATAAAAAACAGGTTATTAAGCAAAATGAAATGTATAAAAAATATTCATTGTGTACATAAGGATTCCCTAAAAAAATTACATTATATAGTCCAAAAAAAAAATTAGTTTGGACTAAATAAAAGGTTGGATTATAAATGCATCTGGGGGACTAAAGTTTATGTTTGCATAATAATAATAATAATAATAATAATAATAATAATAATAATAATATATATAGAATTTTTTTTTTTTTCAGTTGAATCTGGCCATTGTATTCTTGAGCCCTACTGAGGTAAAAACTCTGTATTAACATTCATAAAGGCATTTCTTGATTGCAGACTCCAGAGTGTCTTGTGAAGTGTCTTTCTTCAACAAGGTAAGATTTTTGCAATCATTCACCTCATCTGTCTTCCATGCTTTTGGCTGTTGTTGACCTCACTAGTGAATTTCTTTCTTTTTAAGAATGTAACAAATTGTTGACTTGGTCACTTCTAAAGTTTCTGCTCTCTCTGATAGTTCTGTTTCATTTTCATCCTTGTGATGGCCAGATTATATTGAGAGTCCCCATGAACCAAATTTGCTCAGAAAACTAATTCAGCACTTTCAATTAATGCCAGGCCTTTTATCTCCTTTATGATAAAGATAAGAAACATCCTACAGCTGGCTATCAAATATCAATCAGTTGTCCAAATACTTTTGAGCTTGTGAAAATGGTGTGACTCGGTAAGAAATGGCTGTAATTCCCAAACAGTTTTTGAAATAGAGTTAGTAAGAAAAATGTATACACACTTGAGGAAAATACAACCTTATATGAACATTTTAAAACTAATTTTTGATACATGTTTATATTGATATATATCTATATGATAATATTATTAATATTATATTAATATAATATAGATCATATGATTTTCTTTTTCCTGAAGTGTGTATACTTTTGTTTGACTTTGATGTGTTTTTTTGGCTGACTTTGTATATATATATATGTGTGTGTGTGTGTGTGTGTGTGTGTGTGTGTGTGTGTTCA
>JAQMYK010000013.1:10348478-10362209 GCA_030014345.1 Clarias buthupogon | reverse complement strand
TTACAGTAGAACCTGCGCGCGCCGCCAACACCCCCCCCCCCCCGCGCCACTACTACACCCCCCTCGCGCATTCCGCGTGTGCGTCTCCGATCACTCCGACTGCACACACCGCACACAGCACAGCGCCCTGCACTCAGGACACGCAGCATCCGCACCGCACCGCATCGGAGTCCCGCACACAATCAGGCACCGGCTGCAGGTAACACCAGGTAGGACTGTCTCACCTTCAGTACCAGGTGATGTGCAAACCTGATAACACAGCTTCAACTACAGGCTTTGTTTCCTCTAAAGAGTATATTAATAAAAAATAAAATAAAAAAAAGTTTAAAAAGTGCATGCAAATTTAGATTGCTAAATGTTATTACGTCATAAAAATAAAATCTCCTATGGAATAGTTTTTTTCGTTCGTTTTTGGTTGTAATAAACATACAGCAGGAAGTGTGATTGAGAGAGAGAAGAGATGAGGGGGGTTTACAGCAGCTACTGAACTTGAGAAGATTTAGGACGTGTCGGTACTCGTTCATCATTTCTCAGAGAGGTGTAATAACGGCTATTACACGGCCCGTAGACGGGCATGCCTATTTATGCATGCTATTTATTTTGTTTTGCTCTTTTTTTCTCTCCCTCTCTCTCTCTCTCTGTCTCTATCTTTCACCTGAAGATCCTTAACCATGCCTGGAATCTACATGATAATGGCCATGTTGGTCCATGTCTTCGCCCAAGAAATGGAAGAACCCGTCACTTACACGGCAAGTGCTTTTCTTTTTTTTTTCCTTTTTCTTTTTTTTATAAAGACAATGTTCTTGGCTAGACCTATTAAGGAAACCACTGCTTTCCTGTGTTGAGTACCGTAATCATGGTGCAGTAAAGTCCTAGGGAAAAATTAACATGTTATTTGCCTCAGTATTATTATTACACCTTATTTGTGGACAAGGGATTCAAAACAGGTTACAACTTGCCAAGTAATAGTATTTTCTTCTTCTCTTCCAGTGCACAGATGGCTATGAGTATGATCATGTCAGACAAGTGTGCAAAGGTATGAGTCCATAAATACAGGACAGGACAGTTTATTAGGGATGGGAGTCAGCAGTCAACTGCCGATACGATATTATCACAAGACCCAGGTGGCGATTTGATGAAAATTACGATTCTATAATTATCACGATTTAATAAAATATCTGGAATTGAAATTACATTGTTCACATCACATCACCTTTAGCCCATTCCTTATAACATAAGTTTTATTACTTAAAAACAGAGCCAGCATTTAAACAATACAAACTAACTTCACATGCAAGAGTTTAACATTTAACGTATCTCATTTATTTCTCGCCATATTTATTCTTTCTAATTGAACTTAGCAAATAATTCACTCCTACTAGTCAGGATGGAAATGTAGACGTTTTTCCGCCCCAAATGCCTCGAAAGGCTCAAAGCTCATCTTGACAGTGAGTGCATAAGTTGAATGGCTGAAGATGATGCACAAAAAAAAAGTAGAGTAAAAAGACTCCCTAAAACGTGTAAGCACTATTAAAAATTGCATTACACCGAGTTATAGTTTGAGTATGGGTTTCAGATGTTTACATGTCACTAGGTGTGTGTGTGTGTTTGACCAATATGCACTTCTCTAGGATAAATGACTTGCCCGAGATGGGCAACAGCAGTCAACGTGACCTCTTATTAAACATTTCAAAACTATCTAAAACTCTCATGTAGCCTGTTCATACCTTCATAAACACCACCAACATTCCAAAACACTGCAGCAGCTCATAGCCTCAAACCACTTCTTCCCTTTTTCACCAGACATCGACGAGTGCGCCATCGTTCCCGATGCCTGCAAAGGAGGTATGAAGTGCTACAACCACTTTGGTGGATACCTCTGCCTGCCGCAGAATGCGCAGATCTTTGTAAGCAGAGGGGACGAGGCGCCGCAGCCGACCGAACCGAGTCCACCCATCCCTGCGGTCCCACCAGTCGTGAACTCTCAACACCATCAGACAGGAAGCCGAGTGCATACTGGGCACAGGGGCATGCACTGCTCACCTGGGTACACCATAGACGAGCAGAATTACTGCAGAGGTAGGATTCTTCTTAAAGTATCCAAGCCACAAGGCAATTTATATCTTTCGTGGATATTAGTATCTGACATGGGATATAGCCAATGGGAAGCCATGAAGCAATTTTTGGGGGCATCAAAAATTTTATTACCTGCAATAGGCTTTCTGCAACCCTGTACAAAATAATCCATATAGAGAATAAGTAAGTGTGTGAGTGTAACCTATGATCAGTGTTGTAACCTGTCATAGCCTAAAGGATCTGAGTGCTATCAAGCCAATCAAGTGGTAGCAGAACAATGTATACAAACATACAGATACAAGTTAGGATCTTGGAGTACCCTGCACAGTAACCAATAAAATGCAGAAAAAAGTCATCATAGTGACCGTGACATGGTTGTTGGTGCCAAAATGGCATTGAGCAACTACCGATCTCCTGGGATTTTCATATGCAACAGTCTCCGGGGTTAAACTGCGGTTCTGTGGGTGGAAATGCCTTGTTGATGAGAGACTCTTTACAACTGTAGAGTGTTTGTGAGTGTGAGGCAGATGACTGAAGGTTGCACTAAAGCAAAAGACCACATCTGATTTCAGCCAAGAAATGAAAGCTAAGGCTACAGCGGGCAGCGGTGTAATGATTTAGGGCTAATGTTTTGTTTGCACACATTAAGCTCTATGATACCAAGTGAGCGTCTTATAAATACCACATCCAATGATAATTCATCACATTCCAAGGCAGAAGGTGTGTCAATATGGTTGCATGAACAGTACTTCAGTGGCCTTCCCCTTTGACACTTTAACCTGTGATACTGTCGTGGGCCAGAATCCTACAGGAAGGTTTCCAACACCTTGTGGAACACATGACATAAAAAATTGTGGATTGCAAATATAGAGTTTAACAACCCTGAGACATTTAAATATATGTATCACTCCGTGGCCCAGGAGTTCTAACAATCGTTAATTACACTAACTGTCAGTTGTTAGCATGGGTGACAGTAGGTTGGTTTGGTACACAGTACTGGAAAGAGGTGAAAGCAGCTGCCTGCCAAAACCCACATTCACATTTATTGACAGAAGCACTTTCAGTAAGAAAACACATCAGATAATGTTACATCATTTTAAACAACACTTTATCTATTTAGTAATCGTTTCTAAGTCCAAATTGCCTCTGAACTGTCCACGTTGTATTATTTATGGCTAATGCGAGGTACCTTCTAACACAAGGCTGAATCCCAAATTCCTCTCTAATTCATGATCAAGGACAACATCCTTGTGTGGAATTAAGGATTTTACAACATATATAGTGCACTAGCTTTACTTTTTATGATATTTGGGATTCAACTCTAGAACACAGGATCTTACACACTACATAATGCACTAGCTTTCCATTTTACAATATTTGGGATTCAACCCTTTAATCAAGGGATTTTACACCCTATATAGCACACTAGCTTTTCATTTTACGATATTTGGGATTCAACCCTGGGACAAGGGATTTTACACCCTACATAATGCACTAGCTTTTTATTTTACAATATTTGGCATTCAACCCCTTAATCAAGGGATTTTATACCCTACATAGTGCACTAGCTTTCCATTTTACGATATTTGAGATTCAACCATGAAGTCCTGGAAGTTAGCTAATATTTTAAAGTGGAATAAGTGTAAATATATAGTAAATGTTGTAAGTTACTACAAAATATCTGGTTAAATAAACAAATCATAATCTGTTAAAAGATAAATGCTTGTGGAACTGTTGTATAATAGCAATATCACACTGATATCCAGCACAACAGCATGACTTTGACTATGATATTGCTTGAATGCCTAATTCCAGGTGTCCACCTCATGAGGCTGCCAAGAGTGTGCACTGCTGTCATTAATGCAAAAGTTGGCTACTCTGAAGAATTGAGAATATAAAACAAAATCTGGGTTATTTAACACATTTTTGTTGACTATCTAATTCCATATTTGTTCTTTTATCATTACAATTTCTTCAGTATTAATATACAATAAAAATAAAGAGAAGCAATTGAATAATAAGAAGGTGTGTCCAAAATGTCTAATGTAGGTTTAATATTTAATGTGACCACATCTACTACACTTCTGTAACCTTTATTCAGACGTGTAATCATAAAAAACAAAGAGCTTGATCTAGTATCTTTTCATATACAGTACCAGTACCAGTTGATGATGTAAGTGTTGGCCCCTTGAGATGCAGCCATTTAAATGGTAGTCCAGGTGTGGTACTGGTTCAGGTGTTTACACCTTTGCATAAGGGACCCTATTCAGATTTCCATAACGCGAGCATGAAACCTCAGAACAGCCTTTTAAGGTCAAAAGCTTGCTTAAGCAAAGTGAAATTGAAGATAACACACCTAAGTGAAAAAGCCAACACAACAAAGTAGGGGATCAAAGCATCTTAATTTACGCTTCCCCCCCCACTTCTGCACCAAGGTTCTCCTCCGTTATTTGCCTCAGGTCTAATATTTTTGGCTTGGCTTCAACATCCTTTGTGCATGTTCGACATCTCTCATGTGTTCTTGGAAAAAAGCGAAGGCATCAAACGTCCTGCAGATGCTGAATGATGCAGTGCATGATTTGCTCCGTACGGTTCCGCCGCAACTACGGCAAATTACAAAGTCGATAGCAGTGCAGTTCAAATGAGCGTTGTGATGGATGATGCAGCTGGCGTGCTCCTTTTTCCTGCTGTGGTCTGCGGTCCCCCGTTCATGCTTCAACGGTTTATTTTAGTCATAAGTCAGCACCTCACCGGGCATCAAGGCTCTCTTTAATTACATACAGATGAAGAAGCTTTAGAACATAATGGCTCAATGACATTGCTCATGGTGATGGGGTTAAAAAGGTACAGAGTGGGGTTTTTGTGTGTGTGTGTGTGTGTGTATGTGTGTGATTTATGTAAATCCGAAGGAGGGTCTGGCATCATGCTGGGTACACAAACGGCTTTTGAGTGCCAACCGCAATGCCAGGCATGTGGGCAAGCACATCTGTTGGTCAAATGGTATGACTTGAAACAGTCAACACACTCCCTTTGTCTGCTGTCTTTATTGCAACCCTTGTAACCACATCAAAAGGAAAGCATAAAGGCAGCTCACCTCAAACAAAGTCTAACAACAAGGCGAGACCATCAAAAGCTTATCAGAACCCTTTATTATTTTATATATTTATATTTCTCCATATAATCCCCTGCTACACTAAAGCACTTTCAAGCAACATTTCCCTAGTGTTTGAATAGCATCTCTCAGTATGATTGGACTGCCAGCTTCACGTCTGAAACACTGGCCTCCCAGGAACTCCGTGAATGGGATGTGGAAATAACTCTGAGCTGAGTGTTTGTGAATGATCGTGTGTACAGTTGGCGACAAGTTATCCGGTGATTTTCAAGGATCAGGCATTCGAATCGCTGAATGTTCACGGGAGCGACTGTAGTGGGCTCCGAGACGGGGATTATCATTCATCTCTCACTCATCTTCTACACCGCTTTATCCTGTATTCAGGGTCGCGGGGGCCTGGAGCCTATCTCAGGAGGCTTAGGGCATGAGGCAGGGTACACCTTGGACAGGGTGCCAATCTATCGCAGGGCACACACACATACACACACTCATTCACACACTACGGGCAATTTGGGAACACCAATTAGCCTAACTTGCATATCTTTGGACTGTGGGAGGAAACCGGAGTACCCGGAGGAAACCCACCAAGCACGGGGAGAACATACAAACTCCATGCAGGAATCGAGCCTGGCCGGAAATTGAACCCGGACCCTGGAGGTGCAAGTCAACAGTGTTAACCACTACACCACCTTGCCACCCTATCATTCATCAGCCTTCTTTAAAAACATTTGCACCATTCAAATGTTTTACTGCTCCTAAGAGCCTCATCACTGCACTGGGCTTGAAGTCTTCGGTAATGGCCAATCCATTTTAAAGTCCCGTTTTAATTTGAACGCCCGCCGTATATCGTTTCACAGTCTATTATAGGGTTCATAAGAAGTCAATAGAATGAATAAGATTTTCCGAAAGTGCTTCTAAGTGACTTGAGTAAAGACACATTTGGGTTTATGGCTTGATGAGTATGCAGTCATGAGGAAAATCACCGTGGAACAGCTCATTCCTCCCGTTCTGGTTTATAGACATTGTAAAACAGGGATGGATTTTAGGTAAACCAACTACATGGGGGAAGAGGACCTAATTATAGAAGAAAATCAATAAATGACTTAGTGCTCTTTGGCAAGCAATGTGAGCCTCCTTGAAAAGACGAACGCACACACAAAAAAAATTATTAGGCGGCTAGAAAGGTCAGTACACCGTCAGGAACAGCTGTGCGCAGAACTTTGTTTTCATGCATGTTCTCCATTTAGTGAAAGTTTTTAGTTAAATCAGTAATCGTATTTTCACTGTAATTAAATTACTTATATTAAATTACTAAATTATTATCGATGTTCTGGGTAGTCACATGAATCTACAGAACATTTGTTATTCTGGCGATTTTTTAAAAACCATTAATCCTTGAATAAAAACACCCTTTTGTGCTGAAACGGTGAGTCATTAAGGAATCACAGAGCCTCGTCTTAATCAGAGGTGTGTTTCTTTTGGATGCCGTTCTTGTGCGCTATTAGTGCTTAACAAGCTTTATATTGTGCTTAGTTTAGTTTGTCTTTGGAACAGACACCCACTATGTCTGTCTTCATAAATGTCTTAATAAAGAAACCTCTGGATATCAAATAATGCTTATGCCATGCTTACTCATCGCTCCTGGGTGGAAATCCAGGGCAGGAACTCATTCAGGTCAGCATTAATCACACATACACATACACACACACACATGCTTAAACGCGAACACACACATACTGTACAGTACCGTATGCGCCACATATGACTGATTGCTTGAGCTTATAGAATCCTGCTTAAGATATATCTTATGATTATCATCAATGCGCTGGAGATCTTGGAAAGGATTAGTCAACGCAAAGTATTAAAGAGAAATGTTTGCTTTGTATACCTAACATAAAGATTTAAGTATACGTCTCTCAGGCTTTGGTATTTATACCATAATCCATTTATACCACAATTCTCCTTTGTTCCTATACTGTAGAGCGCTGATGGAAAATAAGAACAGCTCACTCCTTCCCTCCTTTTTAGCACGTAGCTCTTTATCCTAGCAGAGATTTATATTTAGTGGATATGGCATGATCAAGTAAAACCTCACATAGATGTTGACCGGATGTCAGGATCGATAAACTCAGGATCCAGGAGCTATAAGGCGGAAACTTGATATCGCATATGCTTTTTCTTTAAGAATCTTTAAGAAATGGATTTCATTCATAAGGGACAGTTCATAATCACCATAATCCATTATTTGATCATTCTGTTTGCGAATTCTGACAAACATCACCTGAACAAGGGCATATGCAGTGAGTTATGGCATCTTTAAAAATTTAAGAGACTGTAACAATTACAATAATTTAGTGATTAAACTAACTTGGGTCATGTGATTATTATTGCTACACCTGATTGGTGAAACACAGTCATGTGGTACTGTAGATCCATCGGCTGCATTTCTCTGGCAAAAATAAAGAATACCTAATGTGTAGAATAAATGGTTAGAAAAGTAACGAGTCGAGTGTAGCCGAATGTAGCGGAGTAAGAGGTGCGTTTTTTCTTCACAAATCTACTCAAGTAAAAGTAAAACTACTCATAGAAGTAATTTTTTTTCAAAAAGTTACTCAAGTAAATGTAACAGAATAAATGTAACTCGTTACTACCCACCTCTGATGATCGCTTAGTGGTTAGCACTGTCGCCTTGCACCTCCAGGGTCAGGGTTCCATTCCCGCCTCGTGGTCTGTGTGCATGGAGTTTAACATTCTCCTTGTGCTTGGTGAATTTCCTCCAGGTGCTCCGTTTTCCTCCCACAGTCTAAAGACATGCCGATTTGGCTAACTGGCGTTCCCTAATTGTGAATGAGCATGAATGTGTGTGTGCCCTGTGATGGATTGGGGCCGAGGCCAGAGATAATCTACATACCCCTGTGAAATAAGATAAAGTGGTATAGATGCTGAATGAGTAAGTCAGTAAATTGGATTTCAATGTAAAGTATAAATACATATGCATACATCCACAAATGTAAATGTATTTGATTGGGATTTTTTCCCAAGTCATAGACCAACGCAACGTGGCACATAATTGTGAAGTGAAAGGAAAATGATAAATGGTTTTAAAGAATTTTTCAAAAGTTCAAGCGGTATAAACACTTTTACAAGGCTTTGTATTTTTTTTTTAAGCTTGTCAATCCTCTAGACATATTATGTTAGAATGAGATGGAATACCTGTCCTACTTTCCATGACATACAGTACCTCATCCATGCTCATATATTCCCCCCAAGAACCTAACAGGTATTACCCCATGAAGTGGTCCTTCTTTTGTGCCAACCATAAGCTACAGTAAGTGCCAGAAGCCTCTGAAACATAATGTAGTTTTTCCTCGTACTTTCTCCAATTTCACGAGTTTTCCTTCACAGTAAGCCATGAATGGAATAGAATCCACATCCATGTCCTGCAGACCAAAGTAAATAGTATTCTACTTCCAAACTAAGAATCGATCAGCAGAAAAAAATGTCAGATGAAACTTTTCTATTTTTAAACAAGCAAATTAACACTTTTTTTTTTTTTTTTTTTTACCAAATAGAAATTTAGATTTAGTCTATCCATTTTAACAACATACTTTGTATAGTTGGATTATTAATTCAAAACCAAAGACTTCTCAAGAACAACTTTTAAACCCTTTGGGACATCAGATTCACACAATAAATAATTAATAGCCGCCTTCTTCTTTTTTATTTATTATTTATTTATTATTCTTTATTCAAACCAAGATAAACCAATTCAAAGAGGTGTTCCTAGGACCCTATGTTCCAATGGTTCCCATCATGAAAAAGCATGAAAAATGGTCCTATGTTCCCCTGAGCTACAGTATACAGCGCATAATGGAAATGTGAAAAAGATCTTCCACAATTCTATATTTGTCTGATGGAATTCTTTTGGTTGCCAGGGTTTGGGGCCAGGGGTAGCTCAGTGGTTAAGGCATTGGACTACGGTTCGGAAGGTCCCAGGTTCCAACCACCAAGTTGCCACTGTTGGGCCCTTGAGCAAGGCCCTTAACCCTCAACTGCTCAGATGTATAATGAAATAAAAATAAAAAATAAAAAAAAAGTAAATCGCTCTGGATAAGAGCGTCTGCCAAATGCCTAAATGTAAATGTAATATCAACTGGATAATATTCATGAAATATTTTATCTTGTAATGGGTCGCGTTGGTCTCGAACAGAGTAAGAGGGTTAATGTGTGTTAACAGAAAAATGAACTATATAACAATACAATCCTGAAAACATACCGTAGGTGTCCTCCTGAATAAAGAATTGTTAAGTGTTCTAGATAGTAAAGTAGTAGAATATTAACTGAATTGGGACCAGTTCCTCAGTGAAGTGTGAAATGTGAAACTGTAGGTATTCCATTATTTAATTTTTTAAAAAGTGATGTTTAACCTTTCACACCTCTGAAACCAACTACTTGGAAGATCTTTGAGTTTTATATTGTGACATTGCCGTGACAAAACACTAATCCACTCCCCCCGCCCCACCATACACAATCTACCCCACTGAGCTCATAGGAGAGGCAGTGAAATTTTTTTTTTCCATTTGCACAAAAGCATGGAAAAAATGAGTCACCACAAAGATAACCATCGCATCAATTTATAATCTCAAAGAATGTTGAGGTCATGACCAGAAACAGATTTTGGGAGGTAAATATTTGGTGTCTTTCTACTTTGGCATCGGTTTTGCTGTATCTCCTATAGTGCTTATGGTTATGATTTAACTATGTCAGCTCTATATAAACAAAAAGGCATTTTTTTCTCCCTTTTGGCAGACAATTACTACTTTGATTCATTAGCACAGATGTCATCTTTTTTTTTCCAGAAATGTTTGCTTTGAAGGTAGGTTATTATGTACCGAGGAGAGAAAGCTAAATTACTTTCCCCTGCAGAACTGAATACCATATGATGAGCACATGCAGCTTATTGGTGTCATATTTACAGTACATTGGTCAATGCACTGTTGATGAGTAGCTAACTGGTACTGGTACTGACGGTACTGGCATAACAAGATACTTTTGTATGACCTACTGGCATGCTACAAAAACAATCATCAAGGAGCAATGTATCTAGAGAAAACATGACACCCTGTTCTCCTTTTTACAGATGATCAACTTTTTTGATGTAGCATGACAGCCGACCTCAGATAATATAATATCTACCATCAACTAATGCTGATAAGCATCATTATAACTCTCTAATGTAGCTACTATACTGTTTATTATACGCCAATTGATGTCAATCTATTTCCCAGAAAAATGCCTGCTATAATATTATAAATGTTCTGAATATCCTGTTTAAACCCTATACTGTTCTTGTTCTTTGTCTAACTACAACATACAGTAGCATTACATGTTTTCATGGCATTTAGATCTCTTCTAATAATGATGGAAAGAAAAAGGTCCTAAGAGTTGAATAAAATTCTGCATGTAAGTGTGCAGTGTTGTTGTTATTATTGGGCTGTGTTTGCCGGACTCCAGCTGCTTCCTGCCCCTGCATGTGAGAAATTGTTGATCTTTCTTTTCCTCGGTGCTGTGCCAGAGTCATCTGGCCAACCAAACCAACAAATCTGGCATTGGGTCAAAAGAACCACCCAGTATGCCCTCCTCTTTCAGGAAGAGCTTCCATGATGTACAGTATGATTTGAAATCAAGAGGACCCAGGAACTGGACTGGATTGCACAACGATGGAAGTATTGTTCGTTCTTGACAGCACCACACACCTGCTCTTATCATGCTTACCAGTTGTTGGCGTGTGCTCAATTATGTACATATTGCAACACACGTGGAATGGAAAGAAACACCATTATGACCGTTATATTAGTACCTGGAATTACATGAAATGTTCATGTTACATGAAGGACACATGCTATGGGCTGGTCTCCCCATTCTAAAATGTGTTTCCTTTTGAGTGTGGTCCCCCCTCAAGGTTTCTATCTCATGTTTTCTCAGGGAGTTTTTCTTTGCCACTATCTTGATAATTAGGGATCATTACGCATATAAAAATATATCCAGGTTAATTAAATATCTGTTCTAGCTAGGATATAAACAGAACGATGTCAAGAACAGAAGAGTTCTCATATACTCAGAACACCAGTAATGTCCTTGGAGAATTTCCTAACCTTTGTCTGAACATTGTGTTCCTGATATTTGTCAATGTCTGGATTCCATTTTGATTTTCTCAGTGTAAATAGGAGGAAGGTTCAGGTCAAACCAGGATTTGTCATAAATGAAGGCATAGAAACGATTGACATTTACAGAAGATTTTAAGCGCAGTACGGTGATGAGACTCATAGCCGAGGTTAAACATTTGAACGGTACAACCATTTTAGAGAATGCCGTACATCTACAGTATGAATGACGATCTCGGGTGGCGCGGAGCACGCTACAGTCATTCCCAAGAACATTGACGGATAACTTGCAGAAGTGACGTATACGTCTCTGTAAACTGTACACAAAATCCAACACCACTTGCACATTCCAATAACTCCCCATACAGTCCTAATCTCGCTCAAACCCATTTGGGCCATTAAAGGAGTTCCTGGAAGGCCAGGGTTTCCAGTGTGAAGCAGGCAGTCTGATCATGGCAAAAACGTTCTACCTTTCTGGTGTCCAAGCACGATGGGATAAGTGCATTCGTGTAAAATGGGATACTCATACTATAACTGTCCTGTTATTCTGCGCATTTAAAAGTCCCAGTTTTAATTGAACACCTGTTGTAAATGGCCTAGGCCGGTGGTATTCAAATCCTGGATGCGGTTAAGGAGTTGCTGACCTTTGTGATGGGTTTAGGAATGGTTTAATATATCAAATATGATATAACAGAAACAAGATTGTGGAGGTCTTCTGAAAGAAATAAAGGAAGAAAAAAAACATGGGTGTGATACAAGTTGAGAATCATGCCAATAAAATCATCACCAATCTCCTAAAGTGAATGTGTTAGTTAATTGTTCTCATATGTGGCTCGAGTATGATGGCTATCTGTCTTCCTCAAGACTCAGATTGAAGTCGGTTCCATTTGGTTGATAAAATGCGTCTGTACGCGAATTGCTCATGTAAACCGATGAAGCATCGATGCGTCCCAAAAATTCCACTGGCCAGGAAAAGGTCAACAGACCGTGGATTATTCGGAATGTTCATTCTTCTTGTCCATCTGAGATGCTCTGGACCTGATTTTACTTTGGGTCATGAACTGGGGAGAAGGCATTTCTGTAGTGGCGCCAGGGAAAGATTTCTGTTTTCACTTTGAAATTGATCTTCCGTTTCTTAGTAAAGGCTGTGCTTGGGAAGCCTTATCTGTCACTAAAAGCCAAAATAAAAGAATCGAAAATCTGAAGAGATCAAATCTCTGGGAGTAGGATAGAAGGCAAATGGTTTCATGATGCAACACATAATTCTAGTCCCCCCCAATCATGTGTAGCAACTTGACATGTGTCATAAAACATCCTGTTAATACTCCTTTAGGAGCTGTATCTGCTTTGTCATGTAGAGTGCTAACACTTTTAAAGGTGTTTAAGGTTCGCGTGAAAAGTATCCCCTTAAGGCTGATACATGACAGAGGCACGTAAATTGACGTGAAACGTACAAGATGGTTAACTGCTCATATTTTGTCCTCGTGCTCATACTTTTTCTTTCTTCCTAGGGAATAGTTGCACTATTCGAGAAATTGTATAAATAAGAAGTCATTTTTTTGGATTTTGGACAATATCCCTTTCTTTTTCCATTACTGTATCTCAGTGAACGCATGAACCAAATGCCCCCCCGGTGTGTGTGTTTGTGTGTGTGTGTACACAGCTAGTTTTATCATGTCAGTTCATATCTGGTGGGAAAAAAATAATGTTACAAAAAAAACAACAAAAAAAAACAGTTGGCATGATGTTTGAGGTTTCATGGAGAAAAGGACACCGGGCAGCTGGATATCCTCTGAATTCCATTACAGTGTAAACGGATGTGTTTAAAACCGTGGGGCAAGTGCGGGTGCCAAAGTGCAGACTGATGGGTGTGTGGCAAAGGACATTGTGAGTCACCACATTAGCATCATCAATGCAGACATTTAAACTAGCTTCATCAGAGCTACCGCTTTTACTCAGTTAAATCTCATACTGTAGCATGCCTTGGTAGGTTACACGCAGTGGATTTAACTGAACAGTACTATACACACACTGGCCACTTTATAAGGAATTCATGGAGGTAATCAGGAAGCAGCAGAGCAATGCATGATATCATGCAGACACGTGTTAAACATCAGAACATCAAAAATATGATCTTAAGCCCCTTTTCCACCAAAGTAGGAAAACCAGGTATTAGGTCATGTCTGGTGCTAGTGCCGGATCAGAGCCGGTTCAATAGCGAACCTCCTTGTTTTTCCATGGACTGGAGAATCATGTCATTACATTACTGTATACGTACCTGTTAGTGATGCGCGGGTCGTCTTTTAACCCGCGGGCCCCGCGGGTAGCCCGCGGGGCGGGTTGGGGCGGGTAAGGAAATTGTCGCTTTATTTGCGGGGC
>JAQMYK010000013.1:10282069-10294313 GCA_030014345.1 Clarias buthupogon | reverse complement strand
GAGGTCGTAACGTGAAGAACAATGAGAAAACGCGAGAGAAATGGGGGCATGAAAAACACAGGATAATCCAGCGATTTAAGTAGCGCAGTGTGCGTGCTTAAATAGCTGGAGAAATCAGTGGAAATGAGAAACAGCTGGGCAGACGGGGCGGGGGCGTGGCAGCTGGAGGAAAACAAAAACATGAGCACATGGGGAGTGACAGCGTGGGAAAAAGACAGCGGACAGGGCGTGAGACATGACACCACAAGATTTTTTGGATTGGTGCATGATTGGAAATGCCATTCTCGGTAGCAGAACTCCAGACCTCAGCGTCTCCTGATGGCGGGGACTGGGTGAGTGGATGACGCAAGCTGTTTGTGGTACAGCGGACGTGCGGTAAGCGTGCAGGGGATCCATGCTAACCTAAAAGCTAAGCTCTTCCATCTGTTCTTAACTCCAATGTCTGCTCTCTGGAAAATAAACTGGACTCCATTGGGCTGATCAGCCTGAGTTTAGTGACTGCTGCATTTCTGTATTACTCTTAAGACCTGGCTCAGTGACAAGTTCTTCGGCAACAGAAACGCAGCTCCGTGCAGTTAGGCTTCCCGCAGTTGCTTGTGTGTTTATATCAACTTTTAATGGTGCAAGAACTCTGAAGAGTAAGTCCCTGACAATTACTTACGAACATTCGAGTTACAAATTTCCGCAGATAGAAAATGTCTGTCCTGTAAAGCTGTCCTGAAGGTGAATAATCCTAATTTTGGAAAATCCTCAACAAGACAGTTAACAGCTCTGAGAAAAAAATGGCATCCGTTCAAGTGCGCAGTAAACACCATGTAACGTCGTCCCCCAGCGTGAACCAGCGCTTACTCTGTGTATCAGGTGAAATAGGGGTATAAAACCCACTTCGTCTGACTTACGAACAAATCTGACTTATGAACGTGCTCCCAGAATGAACTCATATATAAGTCGGGGTCATAATGTACTAGTTTCTATTTGCTGCTAATCGCTTGGTGAGTTTGCGACTATTAGATGCAGACCTTTTTTTATTTACGATGGGAATTCACCAGGGGACGAATTGAGAGTTATTCTTACAGAGTTTACCGATCAGAAATGGAAGCATAATTTCCCTTCTGGAAAGCCATCGCGTCACCTAATGTTACACCTAATCTGATCATGTATAGTATGTACAGTATATTCACACCAGTATACTGGAAACAGAACATTCCAGCAAACTCTCCAGCAATATTATTTTTATTCAACACCAATCTGGTACGTACAGTAGGTCTCGTTATTGGACCTCGGAACAGCTCAGTGATTTGTCGATGCGTAAATGTAAATGTCAGAGAATTTCAGGTGGTTGTGTTTATTTAACCAGCACTCCTGTAGTTTTAGCAGATTGTTGTGGCCAGTCAGCTCTGCAGGTTTACCCTCAAGGAAGCTCTTCCATCAGGAAGTCATAGACATATTAGATTATGAGTCATCCCACCACTACCAGGTGTCCTGCTGGCTCAGCGGCTCCGGGCGCACAGGTGATTGTTGTTGGGTTTTTCGTTTTGAGGCGTCGTGTGGCTGATAAATGCTGCTACTGCTGCCAAAAATGAATTCAACCTAGTAGGGGCCACTTAGCATGGTGTGAATGAGATCATGCCATCTGGTCACTGTTAGCTTTCATTCACTGATAATGACAGTCGTGGCGTTTATTAATTCCTTGCACTTCCAGGGTCTTGGACAGATGCAGTAGTCGAGGAGACTAGATTTTTACAGATTAATTCGGTAAGGAGGAAATTTGTGGCTCAGGGATGAGCAGAGAAACGGGTCATACCAAGCTTTCCACCATGTGAGTGTGTAACATTCTAATCAGTAGGACACGAGAGGCAGGACAACATTGTGCTCAGATTTCACTCAAAGTTTACAGAGCAAAACGGGAGACGACTTTATTATTATTATCACAGTGTCAAACTGAACTCTTCAAGTACAATCTTTTGTATAATTTGAACCTTCTTAAGTGGTGACTTTGTTCTTGTTTTTTTGACCAGTGTGTGCGTTTGGTAGTACAATTTCTTGGGGATAAAACTTAAACTGAAGCTGAAATTCATTGTTGAACTAACTGTAGCTGACGTCCATGAGGTTTATTAATCAGCTGGAGTGGAGGAGACACTGGCACTTATTTCAGTTTTCAGTGTTTGTACGAGCAATTGTTGAAAGACATTTATTGCATGTCGCTGCGTCGGAATCCTTCGTTGTGAAAAACAGCCACACTTTAGAATGTTAAGCTTTTTAAGCATTTTAAGCTAATTGTGTTTAGCTTAGCGAGCTAACGCTACCAGGTGCCAACATGGTGAGTGTAATTACTGCACACATGCTCTGCATTAACGGGGATGTCAAAACATGTGAAGTCAGAATGTGAAAACAACATGGATACTCCCATTACTACAAAGATTAATTGGATTAGATTTATATTATTAGAGATTCTACGTGCGGTGGCATCGAAGTGAGGCACGGAAATCTGCGTCTGATTCAGTTCTAGTACATAGCGGTTATAGAGGTCTTTTTCGTTACATAACCCTAATCACGTCACCAGTTCAAACCAGCTTAGCTATCATCGCTTCATCAAATCCCGAGTGGGTCAGTTTAGGACAATCGAACGCAAAAACAATAACCCATCTTACACGTATACAGTACAATAATAATGAGATGCAGTATCCGTTCTGTGCTACACAATAATAGTCAATAATAAAACCAGCCGAGTGTGTAGGATAAAATCAACGCGTACGGTATTAAATACACAATACAGTCATCGGATGAAACCTCATCAAGCCATAAGACACGGCTAGACCAGCGTATCCCAGCAAGAAACAGTCACTGTTGATAGAAATCGGAGTCCCAGGTGACGCTGTAACAGCCAGAGGGGGCGAATACGAGAAGCAGGAACGAGAGCGGTGGAGAAAATAGTGAGATGGAGAGCGTCAGGATACCCGGGGCGATGTCACCCGAGTGGAAGAGCGGACGCAAAGATCCCTGGGACGGTAGAAATCCCCGACCAGAACCACCCCCTCGTTCTCTGAATGAGTTTAAAATATAAAAAAAAAAAGAATTCTGCAATCTGATTGGACAGAAGGTGTTGATTCATTTCCTATAACAGCCGAGTGGTTTGTTTATTACTTGGAATATAAGCAGCAGCAGAAATTGATTCATTGACGTATTGAGACAGAAATTGTAATGACGGTGTTTGGCTTCTTCGGGCAATGAGGTTGTAATGTTCCCTCTCTCACAATGAGTGTTAAACACACTTCCCTTCATGCAGACAAACCTGCAATTATATAAACACTTTACAATATATATTTATTTATAGAACAACAATTATTTAGATGTATTGGAAGATAGATTGCAATATGCATCATAATGTACAGTATGTAATATAATACAAAACATCAGCATCGGATTTTAGCATTAGATATGATTTACAGGGATTTCCCTACGTTAAATCCAAGCTCTTTTTATTTCTCTCTCACACACACACACACACACACTATTGTCAGGGGCTCCCAAAGCTGTAGATTCTCAAATTTCACTGTCATCACAGACAGCCTTTGCTTTTCTTGCATCTCTGTCTCTCCTCAGCTTTCTCTCTCTCTCACACACACACACACACACACAGTACACAGCAGTGGCATGCGTGTCTAACATACTGTAAGTCCACAACTCTACAACACACACACAAACCTGAACATTGAAGCGTGTACGAGGACGTTATTAATTAAAACACTGTTAATATTCTACATTTACGTTGAAGTTGATCCTTTTAAAAAAAAATTTATATTGAGATCCTGGCCAATACTGTCAATTATCTTTTTATTTTTTATTTTTATCAGTTGTCTATTAACAATTGCACTGTGGTAACATGAAAACTAAGATATAACTAAGAAATATGTTCGTCTTTACACTATAGCGACACCGTGTAATAAAACTTGTTATAAAACACAGAACTCAGCATTTCTGTAACAAACAGTGGAGCTTCACAGCGTAAATGAGCACGATGTCGGGGACGTGCAGTAACCCGAGATGGATTTTGTTCTCAAGGCAAAAAGACCGACAGCAACAGCTGCCCTGCCATTCCTGGTAGCATTAGAGCATCTTATTCCACGTCCATTCTTGTTCCACTCGCTCTCCACAGTTTGTCACTTCAGTATGGCCTAGTTTTCCATTAGCGACTTAAAGTTCCCTGATATTTTTCTCTAAAATAACTAAAGTGCATCGGCCTGAAATAAACAACGATGTAGAACTTTGTCAGGGCCAACGTGTAATATCGTATAAATGACATATTTTGTATCTCAATTCAGGAGCCTAGAGGTCGATTCATCACGAGAGGTCGACTGATGTTGGTTTTTGTCGATCTGTACAAATCAGATCAGCTTTTTTTTTCTCCCTTCATCTGATAAAATATAACAGTCTGAATAATAATTGATACACAACATTACTTTACTTAAAATAAACATTTGTTTAAGATGATAATTACAGTATAATAAAGAAGAAATAAAATTCACATTTGTATTCATCACATACAGTACACAGTACGGCGTGCAGTGAAATGCTAAATAAAATTTAATAAAATCTGCAGTAAAATAAAATTATATTTCTTTAAAAAAAACTAAAATAAAAATTGCATAACAATTTATCCAAAGATAAAATAAGAATAAAATGTACGGAAAATAAGAATAAGAAATAACACGCAAATAAATAAATAAAAGAAATAAAATGTACAGTAATTCAAATCTCTTAAGTATATACGAGGGACAATATCGAAACTAGAAGTAGAGTTACTGTACAGTACATTAAAATCTAATACCATTCTGTCCTGGCTAGTGAGTGAGGTAGTCTGATCCGACAGATACATTACTGTAGCTAACAGCTGCCTTCAATAATCACCCAGGAAGCAGCTCTGAAGAAACACCATAAAGCTGAAATTAAAATATTTGACCAATTATTCCCTTTTTATCAACATAATTATGGTCATAAACCACATAAATAATACAGTTTCAACTGAAAAAGGAAAAGCGAAGGAGGAAAACAGCACTGTTTTCTGTCAGCGGTTCCACAGCAGTACCGGACTGCTCACAGATGTGTCCGACTGTTAATCGGCTTAATATGCTCAGGCATCTGCCAATGTCAATTATTAAAAATAGCAAAAATTTACTGATTAATCTGTTGACCTCAGCCTGTCACATCAAATCAGGTATTAAGTCATATTTTGAGAGTTGTTGTATGTTTGTGTTTTCAGATTCCTCGTTCAAGAATGAGTTCCTCCAAAAATGGTGGATAGTATTCAAGATTTATTTTTTTTAAATGAACAATATATTAAAAGTATACAAAAATATAAGTAAATACAAAGCACAACAAATTTACATACTACCTAACCATACTTCAATAATTTAACTCCAATAGCCTCAAAGTAGTATTCTTGGTACGCTACAAACCAAATTTTGCAGAAATACAGTCTGACCATTATTTTGTCATGTTTCATTAGGTTTGGTCGTGTTTCCCCTCTTTACACGCAATTGTTGAAAGACATTTAACAATCTTAGTCCCTGAGTGTAACTACTGCGTGCACGCGCTGCATTCACGCGGATGCTCTCATTTCCCGGGTTGTCCTTTTAACAACATGGGACATTTGTGCTACTACAAACCTCAGTTGGATTTGTATTAGAGCTTTGTATTTGTATTTGTCTTTTGGATTTGTATTAGAGATTTGTATTAGAGCTTTGTATTAGAGCTTTCTGACTCACGCTCATGTGCATTTTCTTAGTCTGGAAATAATTTTTATATCCGATGGCGCCGAAACCTGCGCTCTTATTCAGTTCTAGTACATTGTATAGGTTATATACGTACTGTATCAGTTGTATATGAACCAGTTAAAATATTATAAGGTTAATAATATAGGTTACTGTATATAAGTACCAGTTATACTGTATATGTTACGTATATAGGTACCCGTTATGCAGTATATAGTATATAGGTATACTATGTACATATACTGTATATTTATGACAAAAGTACTATTTCGTATATCACATGTATTAAATAAACCTTAACAGATCACTTTAACAGTGTGACAAACTGCAAAACCAAAAGTTCTCCATCATGAAAACTTCCCATTTGCGAGTAACACTAATCAATTCATGCATGTGGTAGCATTTCTCTACGTCAGATATTGTTTAAGAGGAAGCACGTGATTATTAAAAGGAGTTCAGCCGCCCCGGTTGGTAAATGGTGACTTATTTTCAGTTGGAATTCATTTGTAAACACAATTAGGTTTTACTCTGTCCTGTAACCTGGAGAACTTTTTATTTTATTTATTTATTTATTTTTTATGTGTGTGAGTGGGAAAAGTCCTGTAACCTTATGCAGTTTAGAAGAAACTATGAAAGGTATTTTTAATAGTCCATGTTTTATGTAATTTTACATACAGTTTAAATGTATGTAATAATAATTGTAATGTATAAGAATATATTATATAACAATTATACAATTATAATTTTCTTTGGAAAGAGAAAAAATTGGAATTGGCAGGTCAATTCAACTCAGTTTGTTCAGCGCTTTTACGAAGGTTAAAAAAACCTTCAATATGTATGAACCAAACTCCTCTCACTCCATGCGATGAAAAAATGCAAAAGTGCAAAGTCCAATAATATTAAACCGTAAAATCAAGTTCGTTTTGGAACAAGTATCAATACAAACGAGGAACATTCGTCATTCAAACGATTCAAAAACAAGAACGATCTTAGACTTCGGTATCAGCCTCGAAAATCAGTGCATCTCTATTTTATGTAAATTTGTTTGTTATAGAAACACCAATGTGTTAGAATGAGTCCATAATATTAAACTGTAATGTTCAATCAGAAAGAATGTCAAAGCTGCAATAAAATAGGGGTAGAATAGGGTAGTTATGAGGTAGTACTGGTTATAAGGTAGTTATTTATTCTGCTCTGTGATGAGGCATTATAAGACTTCTTGAAGAAAGCATGTCCTGGCATGTGCTTGTGCTTTGTTTTTTTAATCACAGAGTATATGTGTCATGATATCAGTGCAGGTGGTAGAGTTGAGTTTCATTTTCAACTTGGTATTAAAAATACTTGGTTCCCTGATCAGTCTTTTAAAATTTGGACCCCGACAGTCTTTACTTCTAATGTTCACTTCAATTACTGCCCTGAGATGCCAGGTTTCTCTCTCTGTCTCTCTCTCTGTCTCTTTCTCTCCGTAGCGTTCTGAATTTGGGCGAGCCAGCACTCGAGCTCTCAGGCGGCCATTATTAGAGATCATTGGAGCCACAGAAGCACTTAGTAGCGTCCACTGCAGCGTACAGGCTCTCAGATTCAGCTTACACACCGTCTCTTTGTGATGCAGTCTAACTCACTTGTGCCGTTGTATCGAATAGCAGTCAATATTTCAGCCGGGACAACCAACATGAATTGCCACGAGAGCATCTTTTTAGCTTTTAATGCATTCTTAATGTACATTTCTTACACAGCTTTAGTTCCCCATTGGGAAAATGCCGGCCAGCCATCGTTTAGGTTCGAAGCTCACCTGCAGTACACTATATCGTCAAAAGTATTCGCTCGCCTGCGTTCACATGCATATGAACCTCAGTAACATCCAATTGTTCAACCATATGATGTTGACTGGTCATGTTGGACCAGGGAAAAAAACTGTTGGTAGAATAACATTATCCAAAAATGTCTTTTCAGTGGAAGAAAGAGGCCTGAAAGACAACCCATGTCCAATATGACTGAGCACCAATGCACAAAGCCAGGTCCATAAATACATGGATCAGCGTGTTTGGTGTGGAAGAACTTGACCGGCCGGCTTAACCTGATAGAACACCTTTGAGAACGAAGACAGTCTTTCTCGTCCAACATCAGTGTGTGACCTCCCTTACAAATGTGCTTCTGGAAGAACGGTCAAACATTCCCATAAACAAACTTCTCAAACTTGTGGAAAGCCTTCGCAGAAGAGTTGAAGCTGTTATAGCTGCAAAAGGGGCGGGGCCAACATCATATTAAACCCTATAGATCAAGAATGGGATGTTACTCACGTCCTTATGCATGTGAAGGCGGGCAAGAGAATATTTTTGGCAACATAGTGTATATTTAAATTGTTGTATTGTAAACACCAATAAGTTTGACTCAACTTACTGGATCACTTTATTAAATCCAAAGTCTGTTCAGATTCTCGCGACTGGACTTCCTTATCGTAGAATATGCACATAATTATTATTATTATTATTATTATTATTATTATTACAATTTTCCGGGCTGAGGACCTTGCACATCTTGCACATGATTAAAAATGTACGTCAATCTTGATAACGCTAACCAAAATGTTTTTTTTTCTCTCTACAGCACACATCCCTGGATGGTTTCTCTTCCAAGCTGGTGAGCCGCCAGAACCTGCCCCGTTGCAGGAACTCGCTCAGCTCCAGCGTGGACGATCAGCTACCGCATGTCGGCAACTACCGCCTACTCAAGACCATCGGCAAGGGGAACTTCGCCAAGGTCAAACTGGCACGACATGTGCTCACAGGACGAGAGGTGAGGGGTCAGGAGGGAGCGCTTTCAAGTAGTTATGTTCACGGGGCCAAAGCGATTCGACTTGTTGTCGAACTTTAATTCGCTTCCTGTGCAAGACTTTTTAAAAAAATTGCTTGTACTGTAACCCTTAAGATAAGATATCTCCAAGCGAGCGAGGTTGGGACTGTGGCAATAATGCACACATATTTGGAGCATTTAAGGAGTTCCTGGGAGGCCAGCATTTCAGACGTGAAGCAGGCAGTCTGAGCAAACTTAGCACTGGGATAAGTGCGAGACCCTTTTCCCTACATCAGCATGCACTGACACGAGTTTACTGAACTTGTTCTTGATCTTTATCTCATTTCGACCTCTCACACGCCCCAAGATCCACGAGCGAATGTGAACGCATAAACAAATGGTAACGCCAGGAGCTCAGACTCTCTTCGTGCTCTTTCCACGGTTCTTAGTAGCTTAGTCACATCTAAGGGAATAAGCAGAGCCTGGAGCTACAGTATATTTCTCTATTTCTTGTTTATTACTGCTAGAGGATATCGAAAGGAAATCATATTTTTAAAATTAATGTCTACACAGAGGAGATGCTGATTGATGCTGAAAATTAGCAGCTTGTTTGTTATAATATTCCTGTTATTTTATATTTTTCCTAAGCCATAGTGTGCTTTTTCTTTAGAGGTATCAGCACATGCCCCTGTGTGTGTGTGTGTGTGTGTGTGCCTGTCTCCATGAATAATGCACGACAACGAGCATTATGCCCTTCTGTCCAGTGACGGGTAAATTATTTACCGCAAAAACATATGAACTCTAGTGGACAGGGACATCAGATGAAATCGCACACTGGACATACAGTAGAACAGAAAGCGCAACACAAATTAAAACGGTTGAATGAAATTAGTGTACTGAGGCAAAACCGGAAATGTCTCAGTGAAGAGCAAGTGCGTTGCCGTAACTGCAGGAATGGAGAGGCTTTTTTTGGAGAGGAGGATTCAAACACTAGATGTGTTGGAAATAACTATTACAAGCCTAAAATACGCCAATATATACAGAACTGAAATGAAAAGACGAACAGTATCACCTTGTTGTCGTCTGTGAGTTTATTTCTCCTGAAGAAAACTTAATACACACTATTAGCGTGTCGATTTACCAGTTCACGCTACATCTCAACAAAGGTTGCTTGAGACTCCTGCAAAAGGAGACGCTCCTTTAACGTTCCCCACAAGTATATTATCCCATATTAAACTGAATCCTTGTGTTTTCATCGTGTCTCTGCTGAGAAGATTTGTGCGTCTGTGTCATACCTTCAGTTCTCTTCTTTTGAAATATAAAAATATTACAGTGCAGCTAAGGACATATTATTATAAACAGAATGAGCAGCTCACCTCTCATATCTTCTGGTCCGAATCGTTCGTTCTTTTACGCTATTAGCGTCTATGGGAGTCACGTGACAAGAGAACGAACGACTCAGACTAGAAGATATAAGAGATGAGCTGCTCATTCTGTTTATTATAATATGTCCTTAACAGTATTGTAATATTTTCATTACTGGAACTATAGCCAAAGTTTATGTATGTAGACGTGTTGGGGGTCTGTTTATTGAAAATAAAGCCACATTTTATTTTATTTCTGATCAAAAGAACGAAATGAACTAAATGACTCAAAAAAAGATTCGTTCATTTTGATGAACGAGATTCGAAGAACCGAGTCACTAAAATGATTCAAACTTCCCATCACTAGTGTTGAGGCTTTTTCCAGCCAATTAGTGACGGGTCATTCATCAACAATTCGTTCTTTTTGAACGAGTCTTTAACATGACTCAGAAGAACGAGTTTCACTCAGAGAGTCTCATTTTCTACTTTCGCAAAGCATCGCGAAATCTCTGTAGGTTATGTGCAGGAAACAGAATCGAGCGGTTCTTCTCGTTCTTTTGTCACGTGACTCCCACAGACGCTATGCAGTGCAGAAGATTCAAAAGAACGAACGACTCGGACAAGAAGACTCATGAGATGAACCGCCCATTTCTGTTTCCTGTACATGCGCGTCCCAGGAGAAAATGAACTGATCACTACTAGTGAGACGACTCGTTCTTCTGAGACACGTTAAAGACTCGTTCGAAAAGAATGAATCGTTGGAGATAATACTACTCGCAATTCCATACGAATAGGACATAAGAGATGCGTGACATGAGATACAAACGCTGTGTGTGTTTGGGAAGCTGTTGTGTCCGTCACAATTCCTGATTAAAATCCCGAACCCTGTTAAAACACCTAAGGGACCGTGGGATGAGGTCGGACGTAGTGTGGATGGATGTTAGTTAGCATCAATGCTATTGATGGTCATTCGTTCAACTTATCTTCACATCATTTGATCAAAATCATTAGAACTTTTAAAAGCAGCGATGTAGCGACTGTAGCGAATGTTTGTTTGGCTTCCTGCTGGAAATGAAACTTAAATGAACAGAACGATGGCGGATGTAACGCGGAAGTGTTTGTGCGAGTAACCACAGAATCAATCTCCAGTCCTGTAACCTAAACTCCATTTAAAAACCCGAACTAAAGCGGAAAATCCACAAGACCCTGAGAGACCTCGCTCTCAGCCGGGATGAGATTTCTTCCACATCAATTAAGCATTATAGGAGAAAACTGTCGCTTATGTTTCGAACGGTGGGGGAAAAAAAAAGTTTTTTTAGTGTGAGATTGCATCAATTACCAATTTATTTTTCCTTCTTCGTCTTCTTTCCAATGTTTTAAACCGGGTGCCAATAATTTACTGTATAAATGAGCCGAGCATACTGTATAACAGGCCTGAGGAGGAACGGAGATGGAGATGCTCGCGCTCTCTTTTAGGTCCAGGGCGGTGATTTGTGAGCAGCGAGAGGGGTTGTGATCAGAAGCAGGAGTGTGGACGTTACTGTAATGAGCTCAGCTCGTTATGAACTGCAGAGAGGATCCGTGCGCCGTCTGCTCACCCGAGAGGAGACGAAAATAGAAGCCACCTGCGCACATCGTGCCTCTCTCTCTCTCTCTCCCTCTCTCTCCTTTATTTTGTCTTTCTTTCACACAGAGCCCTTTCTCTCTCTCGCTTCTCTCCCACACCCACATGGACTGAGGTTGTCATTGAACAAACTATTTTTTCCCCAGCCATTGAACTATTTAAAAGCATTTAAAAGCATTAATTGAGTTTTAAACATTTTTCTTTATCATGGAATGATAAATGAAGGTCCATGAGATATACGTACAGATAACGTAGATATAAATAGATAAACGTGCATATACAGTATGTGTAGTATTATGTTTAATATGTGTAATACAGACACACGATGATAACGTCACTGTTACGTGGTGCGGTGTGGAGAGCCAGACCACGAGGTGTTCTGATGTTTATAAGAGCCCTGATGCAGAGCTTTAAAGGGGGTCAATGAAATAAGAGGTGGTGAGAGTGCTTGTGATACGCCTTGGGAAGAACTTGAAGGAAACAGAAGAACCCAGGACCCATAAATAAACTCATATTCTCCAGCAAGCTCAGTAAAACCTAACCGCTGTTTTACTTATAGTACTGTGCAAAAGTCATCTCATACAATAATAGGGCATAAGCTAAAGATGCTTTTGTAAACATTTCTGCATAAAAGAAACTTCTATAAAGAGCAATAAAGAGCAATAAAATAAACAGTCAATATTTGGAGTGAA
>JAQMYK010000013.1:10245124-10272445 GCA_030014345.1 Clarias buthupogon | reverse complement strand
CCGCGGGTCGGGTATTTTTCCAACCCGCGGGTCCCGCTTTTATGAAATTATTTGGCCCGCCCCAGCATCACTAATGTACGTGTAGTTTGCACTTTTATTCATACAGCGTCTCTGATTAAGATCATCAGTGGAGAAAGATGGACAAGTGGAAAAATTACTGAGGTACCTCACTAGTGTTTGTCTGCTTTATGTCTGAAACACTGGCCTCCCATGAACTCCTTCAGTGGCCCTCTCCTTTAATGGATAAAAATGTCCTGATGTGATCACCAAAGCCATCCAGTTTTCGCAGGACAATGCACCACCTCACATTGCCAACCACAATACTTGCACATTAATGAACAAAGTCCTGACCACACCCCAATCCATTTCCACATGTTTGGGACATTAAAGGAGTTCCTGGGAGGCCTACGGTTTTAACGTGAAACAGACAGTCTGATCGCACTAGTGAAACACTGGGATAAGTGCATTAGTGTAGCAGGTTATTATATAGAGAGATGAAGGTAATACACATCTACTTTTGGAGTATTGTTAGGTAAAAAACGAAAAACCATTCTAGCTTTGTCCTTGTTTAAAGTTGGGTCTTTTCCAGTTTAGTTATTTAAAAAGTTATTTTTCTGTATTACTTAATCACACATATACTAGTTTGTGTCTGTTAAAAAAAAAATCACATCTAACTTATTACAGTATGATATACAGTGGAACCTTGGATTACGAGCATAATTTGTTCCGGAAGTGGGCTCGTATTTCAAAACACTCGTAAAGCAAAGCAAAATCAAAGAAATAATAAAAACTCCGATTATTTGTTCTACAGCCCAAAAAAATGTATATATAAAAATAATTAACACAAAATATAAAGTTAAAATAAAACAAATTAACCTGAACTGTGTTGTGTATTTGTGTGTATTTGCGCTGTGTATTTGTGTGTGTGAAGTAAGACGAGGGGAGGAATGACTCCACTCTCCCTTCCTCTTGTCTCACTTTCAAACGGCTTTCTCACACACAAACACACACACACAACGGAAACACTGTTTTATCGTGAAACAAGAAATCTCTCTAATGACACTGAGCGCGCACGGAATCCCTGCTGTAAAATAAAAATAAAACAAATTAACCTGCACTTTACCTTTGAAAAGATATAATCGTATTGTGAATTATTGCAATACATTGGCCACCATTTTTAGCATTGTCAGCTACGATGTCCGGGTAAACAACATATGGGAATGGGCGGAGCAAGGGAGCTTTTACTTACCTGGATTACCTTTCCGAGGTGTTTTATCACCATGAAAGCATCAGAGTTAATGAACCAACTTGCTGAGAATTATTCTCTGTGAAGGTTTATTAAATTCTTAAGTGACATTTCATTCGGGTGACTCAGTGATCCTGGACAGCTGTATGTAGGTCAGTGATGCAACTTGGACAAGTGTGTGTGCACATATGTGCTGTGTATGTGTGTGGCGGAGGGAGCGAGGGATTTTTTTATGCACTCTGTATCTATTATGAGCTTCCCAAACTTTCAAACCGAAATCATGAATTATATTATAAGTCTTGGTCTTCTTCACATGCTGCTGTGTCAGCTTTTTTTGTTGTTTAAGCTTTTCCCCCAATCAAATAATTCGGAAAGAGTTAATACTGTATGTGTATGCTAGATTTAAAAGAGTTATATAATAATGTATGTGTGAGATGGTGACTGTGTGTTTAGGAGCAGTGATGGATTCCCCTCTAGCGATGGCAACTAGACTGCTTTAGTGTGAATTCAGTATTTTGTGAGTTTTTATTATTTTTAAAATCCCTTTAGGGTGATAAGTTTTTGGCCTCTTGGTATGATTTCACATGTTGGAGCTTCACATTACTACTTAGGAAACCTTGGCTTCTCTCCTCCCTTTTACCGCATTTTGGACCAAATCCTGTCAGCACTGTTTTTTTCTTTTAAAGTTACCAGATCTATTGTTTAGACTGATATTAATCAAAAGCATTAGTGTGATTCGGCAGATAAAATATTAAAGATAAGCAGTACAAGTCTTGTGTTTTATAACGCGAATTAAATCAGTATTTTGTTGTGAAATACAAGTTAATTCAGTGTTGATGATACCCGAACAAAATATACAAGATCCTCACCCAAATGTTATCTGGATTGATGTGAGGTTTGTAGCTGATCAACACGTTTTCAGAAAAAGCATCAGTGATTTCTTCTTGTGCAAAGTAATTGATCAGGAACATCAACAGTACTTGATTAGGTAGAGATATCCTAGGTCAAATATTACTCAGATAAACGTAGAAGTCCTCAATCGACATATCTACTTGATTAAACATGCATCACATACAGTATATCAGTATATCAAGGTTATTTGTATAGCACATTTCATACACAATGGTAATTCAAAGTGCTTTACATAAAAGAGAAGAAAATAATCATAAAAAGAAAAAGCACTAAAACTTTTAAAATGTTTTAAATTTGATTTAAAATTAAAATAAAAACAGTTTCAAAAGAACTCAAAAGGATTTTTTCAAGTAAGCTTGTAATAACCCACAGCAGGCTTTTTTATAGAAAACATCTCTCTTTCTTTCCTCGACTGTGAATTGTTTGTGCCGCTGTCTGCAGCCAGCCCCCTCTTTCCGATTTCAACCCGAAATGTTTAACAAAGAAGCGCAATTACGCATCATGGTGGTGAAATTCCCACTTTAAATACACTCCCTTACACCCCCCTCGAAATATTAACGCAACAATGTGCAGAAATGCAGTCATGTAAAAGTACAGATATTTCCTATAGGGTGTAGTGGGGTAAAAGTAAAACATGTCTGCGAATAAAACTACTCATGTAAAGTCGATACGTGAAATATACTTAAGTACAGTAACAAAGTAAATTGTGCTGAGTCACCGTCCACCTCTGCTGTGCACACGGGAATCTCACACTTGCGTAATGGAATAATACATAGTTTCCATTTGTTCACTATTTGTACACCATTTGTACACTTCTTCACAAAGGCTTGCTTTGTGTGCTTTGCAGTTCTAAAACTGATTGAAAAAAACAACATGCAGATGAATTTAATTAAGCCTGTGAGTAAACGGCTAGTTTATAAATATTTACCTGGTTCCAGCATCAAAGTTAGTGAGCCTAGTGATCCTAGTTAACCTCGTCCAATCGAATTAAATTCAACTCGCTAGAAGACTAATGCCAGACGAGGCAAAAAACATTGATTATCATCTCGATTATTAATACCTTAATTATTGGCACCCTTTATTAAAATGCAGCAACTAATTTTTCTGTTTGTTTAGTTTACAAAACAATGATTGCAAAAACAAAAACATCAGACTACGTACAATTAAGATTATGTGATCGTGAGATAAGTAGTCTAACCAGATTTGATAATTGTTGAGCACTTTCAGCTCTCTTTATTGTATATACTTACAATGTGTTTTCCTCTTCAATTTATATCGCAGGTCTTCAGAAGGGTTAAATGGCTCCAATTCTTGACAAATATCTAACTTTTTCAAGTGAAGGACCTTTTTCTCTATAACTTTACTTGTGCTTCATCGGTTTTCGTCTATTTATTATATTAAAAGCTACAAAATTGTTTCTTATTCATTGTCTGATTTGTAAAGGTCAACAACAATTGGCTGTTGTTTAGAAACTTATATATTTTTTCATATGTTAAACAACAAATCAGTGATACTGAAGTTAGCAAACTAAAACATGCTGATTAATTTTATTATAAATGTCATAGAGCAAGAATGCCCCTGTTGCTGATTAGCTGGAATATCGTCGTGTGGTGCAGTCTGCTCCAGTTTTTTGTTTCCCATTAACAGAGCCAGGGCAGACAGACAGCCAACAGAACATAAGGAGATATTTGCCAACTTTGACAGAATGTGCATTTGATAAAATTCACTGACTCTTACTTTAATAAATGATAAAGGGATTTTACATTGTACCAACACATATTTATGATGGTTTGTTTGCATTTATTCTAAATATTCCTTATAAGTTGTGGGAATAATTTTGGGGAACATGTATAAAATGGTAGGTCTGGTGGTTAGAACAGGGATCATTTCTGTTGTTTAAGTTAAAACTTTAAATAACTATGCACTGAGTACCAGGATGAAAATCAGTGGTGATGGATACAAAAGACAGGGAATACACGACACTAGGATATAAGTAATGGCAGTGTTGATATTTCATATTTTTTTCCACAGCTATTTAGAGAAGTCCGAATAATGAAGATCTTGAATCATCCAAATATAGGTATGTATATGTATTAATGCATAGAATACATTTATTGTAGATTGATTGTTTTAAACATTTTACAGGCTGCAAACAGTTTTGTATTTGACATGCTTTTATATTTTTTAAAATTTCAGTGAAGTTATTTGAAGTAATTGAGACTGAGAAGACACTTTATTTAATAATGGAATATGCGAGTGGAGGTAAGTTTTCAATTCATACTCTATGTGAATGTGCAAATAAACACTCTTTATACATGGTGAACAGAAAAAACATCTTAGAGCACACAAGCCTTTGAAAGTCAATATTAATTGTTGTCTTTTTGTGATTGTTCTCATGAGCTGCAAACGAAACACTATCACCTTACATTCATGGTGCTAATCTAGTCGTTTCAAAAGACTGTGAAGCAAAGATTTAAAGTTGGTTTGAAGGCAACATGATATGTTTTTAACAGGAAATTTTTATTTTATTTAGCTGCACTGGTTTCACAGGTTGCTACTGTATATCTCCCTCGGTTAAAAAAAGCGGTAATGCACACTTACAGTACACTTGCATACACATTTGCAAAGACAAATGTAACAATTTTTGGGATGTTTGGGGAATAAAGCGCTGGAAGCAGTCGTGGTGAGTCTAATAACTTGTATTCTTTGTTGAGTTCTGCTTCTGAAGCACACTGTCACTCAGAACTGTCACTCCCCCCATTTCTCTTTGTCTGCCAACACAAAGAAAGACACACATGTATATGAACTGCATAATGAGCCACAGGTGAAAAGCGTTATGTGTTACCTCGACTGCTTGGGTAGCCGACTCCCCTCATTCTCCCACGGGGAAAGGAAAATTGCCGTAGCATCTGTTCACCCTTCACCATGAAGTGCCAGATACCATCAAGTGATCCGTGCCTTAGCATCTTTCATGCGGGGAGGAATTCAATCGAGACATGGTCCAAAAGGAGGGGGTAAAAGTTACCCCTGTAGGTACTTTCAGAAAGTGAAGACCCCTTACTGACACTCCTTCTCAATGGTGCCGTGCTTTGTTTCTCTCACTGACAGTTTTTTCTACTTACAATCATCGGGCACTCCTCCCTGTCCACCACCTGAGATAGAACAATCCCCAGAATGAACTGTCCCCAGTCTGATGCAATAGTCTGCATAAAAAAGGGAGAGAAAAGTCAGGTGAATGCAACAACCGGCCAACACATCAACCTCTTTTATCTAGTAAAAAGCCCGGTAGCTTGGCTCCATCCATTGGACCAGACCCGGAGCTCCCTTTTTTTAGTGAGGTCAGTCAGTGGGCTGGTGACATCTGAAAAATTAGAAACAAACTGCCAGCCCCAGGAACAGGCTCATCCCCTTTTTAGACAAAAAAAAATCCACCATTGCCGTCAAGGTCTCTCACTTGTCCAGAGGCTTGCTTCAGGGTTTCGTCATATGACTGCTCCTAAAAGAAATCTCCAAAAGGGGAATCCCTATTTGGGAAGGAGCCTCACCCTTGGTGTATCCCTTATTCCGAGTTGACATCGACAGACCCAGCATCGCCTCCCTAGAAAGTAATGTGCATTCTACACCCTGCTTATTTTTAACACAGGACCTAATCATGGGCTCGTTAAAACTGCACCCCAGGGGGCAGTCTATTCCTAGGATTAGTGGATCGTTGATGCTTGGACTAACCACTGCCTCCAACCTTATGTTTTCCCCTGAATTGGAGGGTGATGGGGAATTAGTTGATATGTGTGCACATTAGCGTGAACACACCTCACCTTCACCAACCGTGCCTTCCCGAAAACCCTTACTGAAGATTAATTATGCGAAGTTCTACCAGTGGGGAGAGAAAGGTTGTTAAAGGAGACATCACAGGAGTAGGAGATGGTGAACTGGAAAAGGGAGAGGAAGGGAAAACATGGGTTTGGGTGCTGGTTTCTGGAGAAGGGCCCCCTGTTTCTGAGGAGTGGGTACAAGCAGAGGGCAAGGAGGGACAGGGAAGTAAGAGAAATAAAAATTTCTCTAAATTATTTCTGGCTGCTCCAAATATGCCATTTGGTATACCTCGGCCAACTGGACTGTCCTTGCCAGTGACACCAGTCATACGCATTGGAACCACTCTGCAGTCCCCGGTGGAAGGAGGGCAATGAACTGCTCCAGCACCACCAGGTTGAGGGTTTCCTCAGGAAATCGCCTTGCCAGTAGCGACCTCTGGCATGTGTCATAGATCCACTGCATGAAAGCAAAAACGAGGCCATGCTTACCTAGTGTCATCACAAAAAAGTTCTGTCGTTGTTTTTCATGGGTATGGCCTACCCATTTTAGATCTGGGTATGCCAGCATGCTGTCAATGAGAAGGTACTGTGGCCCATTTTTCAAACTGTAGGACAGCCTCAAGGTCATCGTTTGACCCCATTTTGGCTGGCAAGATGTTGGGTGCTTTTCCAGCAATATCACCCGTGGACTGTAATAGATTATGTTTCATAAGGTTTTATTGTCTTGAAGTGACATTGAAACTGAATGTATTGGACGGGCGAGTGTGACCCAGGAAAAGTGACTTTTTGTTGGCTTTTATTTGTATTATTTGTCACATTTTGTCTGATTTTAAGAACCCTGCTCACTAAATTGTGGTAAAACATCCAGAGACTAATTTGATGTGTTGCATCTCCCATTCTTTGAGTTTAATGTTATTAGAAACCAGATTCTGATGTATTTTGATTGTACCAAAATATCAGATGTGAGTTGATGGTCTGAACAGAATTGTGTCAGTACTGCTTGCAGTACGGTGCGTGAGCGAGCAGTTCGAAAAGATGCGGTCGGCTGGCGTCACGTGGTTCACTCCCGACTAGGAGTGGTAGTAGTAGCCTTAATGTGGGAGCCCCCTAGTGACAGGGAGGAATTGGACACGACTAAATTAGGGGGAAAATCTGGAAAAAATCCAAAAAAATTATAATAAAAAAGGTGCATTACCACCACCTACTGGACTGGAGTGTTGCGCAGAAGACTGGCAATAGTTTATCTCTTTGTAAAACTTCATTTTCAAGAAACTTCATTACACCACCCTCTGTGTTTTCATTACAGGTGAGGTGTTTGACTATTTGGTCGCTCATGGCAGGATGAAAGAGAAGGAAGCCAGGGCGAAGTTTCGCCAGGTAAACTACTGTATAACCAAGCAACGCATATTCTTCACTTAACCCTATCAGTCATATAAATCCACTTTCCTCATTAATTCACTGTCAGCAGCATGCAATGGGCCTAGTTTGCATGGGCACTAAAATGGCAACTGATGACATAATTTCCTATAATTTAGCCTGTAGCTTTATGAATACCTTTTTTTTTGCTGTTTCATGACAGCTGGGTATATCATGAATCAGAGGAAGCATGAGTCGCCGGTGATGATTTGCGTATTTTGTACTGATTCACTTCAATAAGGATAGTGAATCAGAGAGCTGGGGGTTAAGTGTGTGTGTGTGTGTGTGTGTGTGTGTGTGTGTGTTTGTACTTGCAGCCTCATTCTCATGCTGCAGCACTGCTGCAGACCAGTAGCTGATCTGACCTTTTTAAAGCAATTCACCCTGCTTTAGTTTTTGCATACTAATGAACCACTGCCTTACCTCCATCCAGCCTGTTACACTACATGAAGCAGGGGCAAAGAAAGACATTCTGAGTTTTCTATGCTGAAATTTTAAGTAACGTACAAATAATATGTAATGACGTTTTACTAAATTCTATAAGAAGCTGTTTTTTGCAATCTGTAATGAAATTGCTGTAATGCAGAGAGACAATACTACACTGCTAACACATGACCCCCATTCAGCAACTGCTACTGCACACCAAATAGACTTTAAGTATGTCTACTGCATAACTATACAACATTTAACTACTAGAATGATTGAAAAACACACACACACACACACACACACACAGTATTTTATTCCCGGGGGGCGGGATGTACGCTAACACATGGTTCCTCCAACAACATCTCACATCTTCCCTTTTTCAAACATATGAGCTCACAAACAGCCATGTACGGTGGCCCGAGAAGTGCAAAACAAAATAACAAATAAAAAAACAGAATAAACGAATCGACACAAAAAATAGCAAATCAGAAAACACAATGACCTATCCAGAAACAAAATACTGTACCAAATGAGAAAAACAGGAGAACAGTTCAGTCAAACCGGGAAAACGTAGGTAAAGTTTGCGAGTGGAATTCTTATCACTGATTGGAAGAGTCATCTGTCACTCAAGATATACAGTACAAGAAGTACCGCAGTCTCATGAGGCTGCAGTATTTCCTGTATATTTTGAGTGGCAGGTGTCTCGTCCAATCTGTGGTAAGAATCAACAAAGCAAAAAAAAGGTAGGTGTGGTTTGCGAATTAAATTCTTACCGCCGATTGGATGAGACATCAGTCACTCAAGATCAACGATTAAAAATTTCATAAGAATTTAATTCGCAAACCACACCTACCTTTTTTTCGGTTTGTTGATGGACGAGACACCTGTCACTCAAAATATACTTTTATATTGAATTTTTCATTTTGTTTTTTCGGTTTTGTCATTTTGTTTTGCACCAATGATTGGCTAGTGTTGACAGGAGAAAGAGTTGATGCTGTCGTTCTTGTCCACCTGGCATAGTCTCATCTGACTCCCAGGCAGTGATAGATCTGACAATAGGGAACTTTTTTATTATTTTGTTACATGTTACATTAGATGTTCCTTTTTGATGCTGCATGCACGTTACCGCTGTGTTTCAGATTGTGTCTGCAGTGCAGTACTGCCATCAAAAGAGAATAGTACATAGAGATCTTAAGGTAAGTATTTATTGGAGATTTCCGTGCACCCTATCATAGCCAGGCCTGGTGTTATTTGTCCTACTAGTTGTAGTAATAATACAAGAACTGCTAGATTTGAATTCATAACTATCACCTCTTTGTCTCGAACCCGAGGCTGAAAACTTATTGCTGGACGCTGACATGAATATCAAGATCGCCGACTTCGGCTTCAGCAACGAGTTCACGGTGGGAAATAAGCTGGACACGTTCTGCGGCAGTCCTCCCTACGCCGCCCCCGAGCTCTTCCAGGGCAAAAAATACGACGGGCCCGAAGTCGATGTCTGGAGTCTCGGCGTCATCCTGTATACACTCGTCAGTGGATCGCTACCTTTCGACGGACAGAATCTAAAGGTTTCGTTTAAAACACTGCTTTAGCTGAATCAGAGAGTGTGAAATAATCATATAGCTTTATGCTATATAATGTATAAAATATTATGCATGATATATCTCAATGTAGACACATATTCGAGTATTTGCATCTACATTGAGAAATGTCATGCATAAATATTTTAATTCATATTTTAAGATTAATTTACACATCTGAATGAAGGTGTAAATATATAAGTGTAAGAATAAATGCTAAGTTTGTGTGGTGTGTTTTTTCCTACACCCGCATTTATCGAGCATAAACAACATCAACAACAACAACAACAAAAAACGCAGCAATATTATTTATTTATTTATTTTGCCCTGCATTATTTATGTTAGATAAGGAATAATACATGACAGAGCGTGTTGTTGTTGTTGTTGTTATGTGAGGGTGAGTGTGATCCTACACTGGTACTGATAAGAGTTCTTACCCAAAATCATCCTTGAATTATCATGATTAAAGGTTTTCCTTTTTTAAACATTTTATTTTATGTATAGCTGTATTTCTTTCATTATGGAGGTGGTGGACAGTCCAGCAAATCTCATAAATTTTCACCCGATGTGTATAATCACTTGTTCCACACACTAAGTAGTGCCCTTGATCAGGGGTTAGAGAATGATTTTGGGATTCAGCCTTAGTTAGCTTGCCTTAGGTGTAAATAAAAGAAAAAGTATTATTCGGAGTCAATTTGGAAAGGACTGAAAAGGAGACAACGTTATCAGAGTGCTGAAAGTGCTTCTATGACTGGTTTTCAGTGTGGGTTTTGGCAGGCGGCTGCTCTCTCTGCTCGACCTACTTTCAGCCATGCTGGCATCCGACAATTAATGTAATTAACGGGTATTAGAACAGCTGGGACGCGTGATACATATAGTTAAACGTCCCATGTTTTTGACCTGTCACCGTCACGTGTGGAATGTCCCTCGTCCAATCAGATCACTCGGTCAGAACGAACTGGTCTGTATTACAACAGTTACGACGTGCTGTGGCTGTGATGTGTGATATAAATTTAATTTATTATTGTTATTTTTGTTGTTGTTATTTTTATTATTATTATTATTATAGGAGCTGAGAGAGCGAGTGCTGAGGGGAAAGTATCGCATCCCCTTCTACATGTCCACAGACTGTGAGAACTTGCTTAAAAGGTTATTAGTGCTGAACCCTCTCAAACGAGGCAGTTTAGAGGTAACATTGATGTTTATTTATTTATTTGCTCTTACAAATCCTCATTCGTATTTGTTTACTAATTGTGATTTCTTTCTTTTCTTTTTTTTCCCCAAGCAAATCATGAAGGATAAGTGGATGAACGTGGGCCACGACGACGAGGAGCTGCAGCCTTATACTGAACCCGAGCCTGACTTCAATGACAGTAAACGGATCGGTAAATTCCTTCTATAAACACGCTGTAACTCTAGGGTTAATCAGAGTAGTGTTCTCTGTTTCAGGACACCGATTACGGTGTTTTTTCCTCTTTTTTTTTTTACTAATTACTCTGCCCCAAAATCTGCAATGCACTATATTAATGTTTCGACTTGTCGACGCCCACTTAACCTTGTTAATCGTCTTGAGAATTTAGAAAATGTTCTAACATGAGGTACTCATGGATGAGTTTACAACCGGCGTAGTTTGTTGCACAATAGCCATTCTTAAAAAGTCATGCTTTATCATAGCTTCAAGGACTGTCGAAGATGTTGAGGTTCTCTGAGTGATAAAAGATGGATAGGATCAAGAATGAGTCCATCAGAGGGACAACCCATGTTAGATAAAGTCAGAGAGGCCAGATTGAGGTGGTTCAGAGGAGAGATTGGTAGAAGGATGCTGAGGTTGGAACTGCCAGGCAGGAGGTCTAAAGAAAGACCAAAGAGGAGATTTATGGATGCAGTGAGAGAGGACATGAAGTTAGTTGGGGTGAGAAAAGAAGAAGTTAGATGGAGGCTGATGATTCGCTGTGGCGACCCCTGAAAGGGAACGGCCGAAAGACAAAGAAGAAGAAGAAGTTGCTAAAGGACTGTTAGAGTAAATTTGATCTGAAGACGTTTTTTTTTAGGAATGGTCACAAAGCAGAATAAAAGAAATCCAGAGGTGGATTTAATCCCGAATGAGTTTACAGTATCCAGGACAGATGATCCGCTGAAACAAAGGGTGTGTCTTGGGAATAAACTGTTTCAGGGATGTGCAAGTCTCACATGGAGACGCCGTCCACAATAGCAGAAGGTGAGTGCGGAAAGCTCTGAGCAGAAGTAGCTCATTAAGATAAATCAGGCAGGAGAAGTGTGTCACGGTCAGGCACGAACATCGTTCATCATCTACCTTACAGTACAGAGTACGCGTAGAGCTCGACACAGAGAGAGACGTGCCGCAGTTATAATCCGTAAGTGGAGAAGTGTTTTGGCGAATATAACAGTCAAATAAATCATTTGTCATCAGTCCATAAATCAGGTTTAAGGTTTTAACTCAGCACTAAGGAAATTCAGTCTACACATTTAGGAATCTCTGTTAATAGGTGCTGCTTCAGTTTTTGCAGAGTGCATTAAGATTTCAGTGTTTCAGTATTTTTATTGGGTTTTAAAACAAACCTGAATTAGATGCTTATTGAATAAGGTTCAGAAACATTTCTGTTGCAATGTGTGTGTGATGTGTTACCGCCATCTGCTGGCGATCCGTGATAATCATCATTTTGCACAGCGTGAGATGAACTGCAGTGTTGCTCTGGGAAAACTTCATACACAGTATGATCATAAATATAGTGGAAAAAAATATAGTAAATATAGCTTTAATATTTAAACTTGTCGCATTTATCGTTACCTGCATTTAGAAATAGATCCTTTTATGATGGTTTTGTATCGAGATACGCGATTGAGAGCTCATCTTCGTTCTCTGTGTTTCTCAGAGCTGATGGTGACGATGGGATTCCCAAAGGATGAAATCACAGAGGCTCTCAAGGGACAGAAATACGATGACATCATGGCTACTTATCTGTTATTGGGAAGAAAACCTTCCGAGGTTAGCGCAAGGAGCTCAGTGTAGCTTACAGCACTGATGAGAGTGTCACGATAAGCACAGTGGGTTAATTATTGGGCTTTTTAACACACAGATGGCACAAAAGCACATTCCTATGGTGCAGTAAACAAAGCATGCTAAGAAATTCGGCTAGTTTAAATAGGATCTATATCCTGTACGCTGAATATCCATTAGGATTAGCTGTGAAAACATACGGCTTGTTTTTTTCGCTGTCTATCATGCTCACTGAGCTGATACAGTACAGCAGTCATAGCAGAAGTGTGCTGAAATTTGCTATTGATTTTTTCCACTTAAAGCCAGTCCTTGGAGAGCAAAAGATGCTCAGTGCAGACGTACAGACTGGCAGATGATCGCTCGAAAGAATGGACTGCAGTTTCATATATAAAGGCTGTTCCTTCAAAAACAATAAACAGCTTAGTTTGATAATCCAAATTTTTTATCATGGGTTTTTAATAATTACTGCCTGGTTCATAGGGACACTAAACATCCAGCTAAGAACCCCTGTTTCCGTTTGACTTGGGCAAAACATAAGCCGATTCTGTATCTTCAACACACATGACCGAATCTACTGTATGCACCGTGGACATTTTTTTATAGTCATGTTAACAGTCTGTGTACATATTCGAGTTGAAATAAAAACATAGGCTGCTTTTCTGTCCACATTTCATTTGAACTGAAACTGAAACAAAAAGCTAAACTGTAAAATATAAGCCTTTTTGTTTGAAGTATTTTTCAAGCACTATAATTATCGTCTGATCGATTGTTAATAATTAAATATAAATGTGATGTATATTAATTATGTACAAAATCATTCAGTATTTCCATACCTAACTTAAAAATGAGGTTTTTTGTTTCCATCTGAAAACTGGTCTGTCTTGTACTATATATTTTTTTCTTTACAGCCATGCATATATTCTCCTATAATGTTATTTATGTTACATATATAAGTTATATATGGAAATACTGAATGATTTTGTACAAAATTATGCAGACATGATAAACATATATAACAAAAATTGGTACAGAATATAATATTTACATGATGCTGGACTCCAGTAGTGTGTCACTGCTGAAGGGGTCATTATTAGTTTTTTTTTTAGGTTGAAGGCATCGAGCCTGTGTCCATCAGCAACCTGTGTCCTAGACCCCGCCCTACCAGTGACATCAATACCAGCACTAGCCAATCCCCCTCACACACCAAGGTCCAGCGCAGTATATCGGCTAATCAGAAGCAGCAGCGGCGGTTCAGTGATCACGGTGGGGATGATATGAAACCAAGTAAAGTTACAGAGCTCTCACTTTCCTCTTTCTTTCTTTCTCTCTCTCTCTCTCTCCCTCTGTAAGTCAGAACTTTACATACACCTTAGACAAATACATTTAGACTCAATTCTTCACATGAAATGTCAGAATAGTAATAAAGAGAAAGATTTATTCATTTTTTTTCTTTCATCTCTTTCCCAGTGTCTCAGAAGTTTACAGATGTTTTATCAGTATTTGGTAATATTGCCTTTAATTTTTTTTACTTGAGTCAAACGTTTCAGGTAGTCTTTCACAAGCTTCCCCATTATTTCTGAACGAACTGGATTGAGGTCAGGGTCGCCGAAATACCTCGACTTTATCGTCCTTAAGCCATTTTGACACAATTTTGAAAGTATGCTTGGGCCCATTTGCGACCCCAAGCTTTACCCTCCTGACTGATATCTTGCTTCATTATTGTGTATCCACATAACCTTCCTTCATCGCAGTTATTTTTGAAAGTGCACCAGTCCCTCCTGCAGCAACACCCCCTCACAACATGATGCTGCCACCACCATGCTTCACGGTTCTTCAGCTTGCAAGCTTCTCACTTTTTCCTTCAGACATAACAATGTTCATTATAGCAGTATTTTTTTTGTTTCATGAGGCTAAAGGACATTTTTCCCCAAAAAATACAACAACATAAAATCGTCCCCATTAGTCGTAAATTTTTAGTCAAATTTTTTATGGTGGTTTTGCAGCAGGGTTTCTGTAGGTTTCTGTTTCTTCCTGTGTGTTTAAAGGTACTTTTTTTGTACCAAAATATGTTTATCTCTAGGAGACACATCCTGACAGACATGTCTCCTTTCTGAGAGGTACACGTACAGTATGATGGCTGCGTGGTCCCGCAGTGTTTATAATTGTGTAGTAACGATGAAGGTGGTTCGTTCAAGACTGTGGAAATTGCTCCCAAGGATAAATCTTCTTGACTGATTTATTTAAATTTTCAGTGTTTAAATTTAAATTAATCTACAGGTAAACCTTTAGTTGGGAAGCTTGTGTGAAGCCTCCAGACTTTTTTTTTTTCAAGTTTTGTTCAAGTTTCTGGAACTTTTCAAGCTGTTTGAAGGCACAGTCAACTGATTGTATATAAACTTCTGACCTAATTGAATTGGAATATTGTATAGTGATGTAACCCTAGTGATCTAAGGGAAGTAATCTTTAAACAGTTGCTGGAAAAATGACTTGTGCCATGCATATATAGTTGTAATAGCAAATATTACATGAGTTTTTAAAATTTAAGCAAACAATAAAATAAAATAAAATATTTATTATTATTATTATTATTATTATTCTTATTATTATAATACGCAAACTGATATTTTATTTTGCATGTGTACTCTCAGTGGGTCCCTCGGTTCCGCCCGTAGTGTCGTACACCAAACGCACCAGTGTCGAGAGCGAACAGAAGGAGGAGTGTGAGAACTCGCGCAAGTTGCTGAGCGCCAACTCAAAGTCTGATGTACCAGCGTCTCCTCTGGCCGTCGTGGAGAGGAAAAAATCTGTTACTTCAACCGGAGTGAGGACCTGCACTCACTCTTCTCTTTCATATCTCCTTAGCTGATCTGTGGTGTCAGTAAATGTCCAGTACACAGTACAAAAAAAATCCTTACTTTGTTGTTAATTACTTGGTGGTAAACAATAATGATGCGAAAATGCAAAGTATGTTTGTTCAGTTTCAAACTTGCGATACAGATGTACTGGTTTGCAGGTCCATATTCAGAATACTGAAGTTCAGTAAGACTTCAGTAAAATATATACAGAACTGTTTTTTACTGACTATTAAATACACTGCATGGCCAAAAACGTTACCACTTCTTAAGGGTCAAATCATTGGCCGAAACGAAGACACAGACAATAAATTACTGGAGCACTTAAATGTTTGGTGAAGTTGCATCATAAAAACAACAACAACAACAACAGTAGAAATCAGTGGTGTGTTTAATAGTGAAAGTAAGAATACGAGAACACAATGCAATATGAACTAATGCCTTTGGAGATAGTTTTACGCCCTTGAGCAAGGCCCTTAATCATATTTGCTCTAGGGTTCTTTGCGCTGTATCCTTGACCCCTGTGGTCTGACCCCTTCTTCTTAACTGGGATACTGTATGTGAAAAAGTAATTTCACTGTGCTGTAAGGTACATTACAGGAGTGAGAGAAGATACGCGCTCTAATTCCTGTGCTCTCTTTCACTCACTCCCTTTCTCTCTTTTCATTCACATCATTTGCAGACTAATGGAGGCATGGCACGCAGAAACACATACGTGTGTGAGCGCTCAGCTGACCGTTCCTCCATCCCCAATGGCAAAGACAGCAGGTTAGCACTCCACAAATGCAGTAAAATCTACATTTATACAGAGGTGCTGGTTTATGTTGCATTCATAAAAGTTGGGTATAGATTTGTTTTACAGTGCTGTACTGGAATTATAAAATGGCTCCATGGACTCATAGTGCTCTAGTCCAAATCAGCAGAATATGGATCATCTAAGCGAGCAACTTTTTTTTGTTTTTGTGTAGCCACTAGAGACCATTTCTTGTTTGTTTGTTTTTTTCTCACAATGAATAAGAACTTGCTGATGAAACAAATAAATTAACTACATGTAGTCCCCGACTTGCGAACAAGTTCGGTTCCGGGAGCATGTTCATAAGTCCGATGTGTTCTTAAGTCTGACAAAGTGGGTGTTATACGCCTTTAACACGAGTATACAAGATTTTTGTCTCAGATCTGTTTTCCATTATTTTGGACCGTGAACTCCAGTTTTGTTAAGGATTTTTAAAAATCCATCAGGACAGCTTTACAGGACAGACATTTTCTATCATCGTGCTTCCGGACTGATTCATTGAAACCGGTGAGGTCAACTTATTTCACGCACACACTTATATACCGGACATTTTATACACTCACTTATACACTGAAAAAAATGTATACAATTGTAAATATTGGTATCTGGTGCACTGCAGTGTCTGTTTTTTCCGTAACGTTAATGTTCGTAAGTCGGGGATTACCTGTAGCCTGGCTAAACTGGAGCAAATTACTAAAGGGTCCAATAACCAACAAAAGTACAACAAAAAAAAGAAGAAGAAAAAAACAGTGGTAATGGTAATCATTCTTTAACTCACTGCTGCTGTGTTCTCTCTCTCTCTCTCTCTCTCTCTGTCTGTCTCTCTCTCTCTCACCAGTTTAACAGAGGTCTCAGGCAGCACTACATCCGCCTCTGGTGCCACCTCAGCTCTTATGCCTACAAGACAGAGATACTTGAAATCTGTCTCTTCCACAGGCGCCTCCTCCAAAACCACCCTGCCTCCTATAGAAGACAACAGCGAATATAAGGGAAGGTGAGCAAGAAGCCTGCAAACACACAGCACACATATAACCACTTTTTGCCTGCAGGTGGTGCTCTTCCTTTTTTTTTTTAATGCGAGTTGAGATTTATTGAGAGTTCATGCAGATCCACTCGTACATTGTAAAGTGCTGTTTTGTGCTACAGTCTTGTGATACTGTAGTATGATATAAAGATGACACTGGCACATGCCTAGTCCACATCTGGACTTCATAAAGCATTTTCCGTCTGTATTTTGTTTTCAGTCCAAGCGCCAGGCCTCCATCCACCTCGCCCTCGGATCACAGCATCAGCACTCCCGAGCGCACTCATTTTCCCAGAGGGACGTCCAGCCGGAGCACCTTTCATGGAGCTCAGCTGCACGAGCGCCGCAGCGCCACCTACAATGGCCCACCTGTCTCGCCCAACCTCTGCCACGACACAGACGCCCTGGCACCAGCACGCCGCGGCACGTCCACTGGCATCATCGGCAAAATTACCTCCAAGTTCGCTCGCAGGTACAGTAAGTGGTGCCAGGTGTGTGACATGATAATGAGCAGTACTTGGTCTTTCTCTTTATTAAATAGTAAGGAATAAAACACTTAGAGCTTGTTGTTATAGCAAATTAATTGTTTTCCAGAAACAGCATCTCCTTTAGAGTGTTTTATTCCTCTTATATCTCCGCTGTTTTCCAGCATTTCAAGGCACACTAGGTGCACCTTGCTAGTACCGGGTTGGAACCCCCCCCGTCTAAACTGCCTTAATTACTCGTGGCATCGATTCAACAAGATGCGGGAAAGATTCTTTAAAGATTTTGGTCCATGTTGACACGCTAGCATCACACAATTGCTGCAGATTTGCCGGCAGCACATCCATGAGGTGAATCTTCCACCATATCCCAGTGAACTCATTGTCACGGCATGGATTAAAGTCCAGTTTGAGATGCTTTTACAGTAGCTTTATGACGATTTGCGATATCATGTGGTCATAAAGGGATGGACAAGGTCAGCAAAAACACGACTACAGCAGCAATAATATGCCAATTTAAATGCATTGCTACGCATGAATTTATTACTGCATTAAAAGATTTAAGATTTCAATATTTAAGATCTGTGCGCCCAGAAATATATACTTATATATACTTATATATAAGTGGAAAGAAATGTGTAATTCAAGATGTGGTTAAAAACTAAACATAACCCATAAGGGTATGGCTTACAGTCAGTAATATGTGTCTGGAAGAAATAGGCTAACCATTAAAAATAAAGCTTGCTCTCACACAAAACTTAATAGAACCATGTTCACACACTAAATATGGGAACTAAAGACTAGTTGCACTGATGCTGATCTTTTAGGTTAACCGTTATGTCAGCCTAATTTTGGCAGCTAATTTTGATTTAGTTTTTTGACTAAACTTTACAGTAGTTTTAATCAGATTTTAATTTTTAGTCACTGAAAACGAAACGTCTAATTTTAGTCATGCATACTAATATTCATAAAAAATAACTTACATTTGATTTTGCAGATACAATAACAATTAAATCACACACTATTAGGTCATATGTGTATTTCAAATAGTCCACTTTCAAATGATAATTTCACTAAAATGATTTGTGATTTGCCTGATAAACAGTTACAATGCTACAAACAATGTGCTTTAATTCAAATTCAAATTAAACTTTTAATTTGTTACATATACAGTCATACATAGTACGATATGCAGTGAAATGCTTAGACAACTGCCCGTGACCTTAAAATAAAAGACAATGAATAGGAAATAAATATGAAAAAGAAACTAAGAAACAATAATATAAAATAAAATAAAATAACTGTACAGTACAAAATATACAATATAAGAAAAATATATGAAAAAAATATAGAAAAATAAGAAAAACAGCTGTACAATATACTGTAGAAATATAGAATTTATGGAATTTTTGTGTGGGAATAAAGTTAAATAGAAATAGAAATGTCCAGGGGGTGTGCAAATTGTGTGCATATAAAGTGACTTTGTGCATCAGGGAAACAGAACGTCCAGGGGGTGTGCAAATATGCTTGAAAGTGACTTATTTAAAGTGACTTGTGATAGAGTAATTAACTAATGTCCACAAATGTGCAGTTGTGCAGTGGCCACTAGTGTCAATGAATGTCCAGAATGTCCAGAGTGAGTGCAAGAAACATATGTGTGGATGTGCAAAATAGATCAGTACTGTGTGGTGGTGTACTGATTAAGAGACCGTATCGCCTGCGGGAAGAAGCTCTTCCTTCGTCTCTCTGTGATGGACTTCAGGGAGCGGAATCACTTTCTTGACCTCAACAGAGAGAACAGTCCATTGCTGGGGTGGCTGAGGTCCTTCACGATCTTCCTGGCCTTGGTCCAGCACCGCTTGCTGTAGATCGAGTGCAGGTCAGGGAGCTCGGTGCGGATGGTGCGCTCTGCTGATCGCACCACCCTCTGTAGAGCTCGTCTGTCCTGCAAGATGCTGTTCCCGAACCAGGTTGAGATGTTTCCTGTCAGGATGCTCTCTATGGTGCAGGAGTAGAAATTCCTGAGCATCCTGGAGGGCAGTCTGAAGTCTCTCTCTGGAGGGCGTCTGAGGTGGAAGAGACACTGCCGGGCCACGGTGTTGATGTGAGAGGACCATGACAGGTCCTGCGTGATGTGGACACCGAGGTATCTAAAGCTGTCCACTCTGTCCACTGGGTTCTTGTTGATGACGGGGGTCTGGTAGTTCCTCTCCTGCTTTGTACTAAAGTCCACTATCAACTCCTTTGTCTTGCTGACGTTTAGAAGTAGATTGTTCCTCTGGCACCAGTTCTCCAGATTTCCAACCTCCTCCAGATAGTCCGTCTCATCGTTGTCAGTGATCAGGCCCACCACGACGGTGTCATCAGCAAACTTGATGATGGTGGTGGAGTTGGTAGAGGCTACACAGTCGTGCGTGTACAATGAGTACAGCAGGGGGCTCAGAACGCAACCCTGAGGCACTTCAGTGCTGAGAGTGAGGGAGGATGAGAAATGTCCGCCCTTCTTTACTGCCGGTGGTCTGCCAGTCAGGAAATTGGAGATCCACTGACACAGACATGGGCTGAGTCCCAGGTGCTCCAGCTTGGTGGTGAGTGTGGAGGTAATTATGGTATTGAATGCTGAACTGTAGTTGATGAAAAGCATTTTGACAGAATTCCCCCTTATAGTCTCCAGGTGAGTGAGAGATGTATGGAGGAGATGAGAGATAACATCACTCATCATTAGTACTGTATGGTACTCTGAATAGATGACGGATATATTGTATGAATTGCACAAGTACAAATTACATAAAAAGACAAATGACGAAATCGGATTTATTTATCGGTTTCTGGTCGGCTAACAGGAATCATAGCGTAAATAGGTTGTGCATTTACCATCTCTGTTTTGCAGAGGAGGCATCACTTCAAGTAGGCACTACTGGATCGATTTACTTAACATTAATATTTGGAAGCACAGATATCTTTTACTGCGTTTGCATAACAAGTTACCTCACGTTATTCTTCTGCCTGGGTTTGAGACACACTCTACTGTATAATACTTAAGCTTTTTTGTTTGTTTGTTTGTTTATTTCAAATCTTTTTTAAAATTTGATTTCTTATTAATGAACCGATCATAATGTTGTTATTGCCCGTTTCCTGTCTCGCTGACATCACCACATCTGTATGTTCTTTTTGACCACATTTTCTTCGTCCTGTTTTGTACTGTATGTGTGTGTGTGTGTCATTAATCTACAACATGGTCATAGTTATGTGTTGTTGTTTTTTTAGGGTTCCAAGTGAAGGGGAGGCAAGTGGCAAATCAGAGTCACCAAGGTGAGCTTTTTAGGAAAAGAAAAAAAACATTCATACCGAGTTAGTATTTCCAATGAAACGTTCTCGCTTTTCTGGCAGGAGCACTTTGGGAGAGTCGAAAGACGAGACGCGCGACTCAAAGCCGCGCTCACTGCGCTTCACGTGGAGCATGAAGACGACATCTTCCATGGAGCCGGGCGACATGATGCGCGAGATCCGCAAAGTGCTGGACGACAACGGATGTGACTACGAGCAGCGTGAGCGTTTCCTGCTTTTCTGCGTGCACGGCGATGCTCGCCATGACAGCCTGGTCCAGTGGGAGATGGAGGTTTGCAAGCTCCCGCGCCTCTCACTCAACGGCGTGCGCTTTAAGCGCATTTCAGGCACGTCCATCGCCTTCAAGAACATCGCCTGCAAAATCGCGGATGAGCTGAAGCTCTGACAGGGACACGGACAGAAAGCAATGTGGCTCAATGTGGACTTGCCGCGGTAAGTTCGGTTCACGTTTGGCTCGAGCCGAGGTGCTGCCTTAACAGAATGTGCGGTGCTCATCCTGTAAGTTTTGCTTTTCCATTAACTAGATCATGCTCATGTCTGATCAAGTCCCCGGTTATTGACTTAATTTTGATGCCGATGGAATTATACGTGTGCTGGTCTGGGAAAACTTGTGGCTAAATTCTGTTAAACAGCCAAAAGAAAAGAAAATGGGATTCTTCTGCTTGAATATTTTTAGTCTGCAACTAAAGAAACTGTAAATACAGTATATTTCATCGAACCGTATGCCTAAACGTTTACGAAACCTAGCTAGCTAAGTATGATTTCCTCACACGCTGAATGTCAGGCCTTGACCGAGTTGCTGGGAAGCTGTGCGTCGTAGCAAACCAACACGGTTTTAGTTAGATACAGGATGTCAAAATGACTGTGATGCTCCCACACAACAGAATCTTTCAACCACTTTTAGAGAAACAACATTTTTACAAAGCTGTAGCTTGTGATTGTGATGAATGCGAAAAAAACAAAACAACATATTTAAAACTAATTTGAGAAATATATCAAATATAAGTCAAAAGTTTTTCCAGGCCGCCACAAATATGCCGTGCCTTGCATAAGTATTCACCCCCTAAACACTTTTCACTTTTTTGTTTTCTTAGTGTTACAAAAAACAGCCTTGTACTCCCCGACATTCGAGAATTAAAAATTCACGCAGATACAAACGTTTTCCCACTGCGGAGCCTAGGAAGAGAATTATATATACAGTCACAACTTTTACGTCGTTATTTGTATCTAATATTGCAAACTACAGTAGGGCTGAGCCGTTAAGCAAATATTAATCAACCTCTAATCAATATGATCTTGCCGATGTCGTTAAAAACGTATTTAAATACTTTCCCCACTGTGTATTTTCATGAACTGTCCTTGTAAACACATACTACCTGCCGTGTGTGATCTCATGATTTGGCCTGTTTCATTAGGGGAAAAAAAATCATAGCTTTAATAGCTTTTAAAATGCAGACCACGTCAGTGCACCTAACTCCAAACTAAAATAATGATTCATTAATCATGATCGAGGTAAAATGTTCAATTCATCGCGATATTGATTTGACAGAAGGTGGTGCACACTCTATGCAAGGCACTGTATTGTGTGAGTGTTACACTTTTTTCAGTAATATTCAGAGGTTTGATGTACATCCTGTGCAACAGCCACCTTTAAAAATGTGGGGAATAAACAAACATTACAGCCAACAAAAATCTATAAACATATATATATGTAAACATATACAAGGTAACATTTTGTATCTTTCTTCTTAATAGCATAACCAAAAAATGCGAACATTGATCAAGATTAATGAAAGCTACTGTAATAGTCACCAGTTAGTATTATGCAAGGTCCTCCTTGTAGCTACTAGATTTCATCGTCACTTCGCAGCTACATTTCCCAACTTACATCCACTCGTACTAAACGAATAATCTGCTAAATGTTTAACAGCCATCTGAACGGATTTCTTTGAGCTACCACGGAATTTCAAAATGTACAGTTTAGTACATAGAGAGAGAGACACGGCTATTTATCAAAGATTGTATTATATAAAATATGCATATACAGTACGTCGTCCTGCAGGTGTGTCGTATGAATGTTTTGATCGCTGTACAGGATAACGTTTGGGTACATTTTTACTGTTTTTTGGTTATTCCTTAACTATTTTTTTTTATTATTATTATTACATTAAGTCAAGAAAAATATTTTAATCTTTCCAAGAAGCCATGGAAGAGTTGAAAGCTGATGATGCCACACACACACACACACACACGAAAGAAAGAAAGAAATGTGGGACTTCATAACAAAGATTTGTTGCACTAAGTATTACATTGAGTGGTACATACAGTACAGTAACCCTCTACTTGCACAACCTGTTGACGCTGGAGAAATATCAAGAAACTGGAGAAAAAAAATATTTGAAACACATCGTGACAGTACAGTCTGTTTAATTTCGCTGAGTTGTGCTACATATACTGTACTTTAGCCTTTCTTGTATTTATTACGATACACTATGCCTGCTATGTGCTGCTTTGTATTAGAGAGGCATTTAGTGTTTGATAAACGAATAATGAGAAAGGAACTCTATTTGTTTTTATTTTCTTTTATGGCTATGCATCGCCACATGCAATATAACAGGTTATGTTGGATATTCAGGTTTTGTTACGGATTGAAAAAGAAAAAAAGAAAAATATATATATATATATGTGTGTGTGTGTGACAATAAATAGAAAACAAAAATCAAGTTTAAATTTGAATAAATCTATAGGGATGATTATAAATATGCTTGATCGATGTATTAAAACCATGCATTTAATTCATCATATATGGAACTGTGACCAGAAGAGTACAGTATGTAGGTTTCAAACAGCCAGAAACACACACACACACACACACACACACACAAAAAAGATTTCTGTGTCCTTGCAGTAAAGCACGTGCTGGTTTTCCCACTACAAATCTACACTAAAAAGTGTTGCCAAAAAAAACAAAAAAGATTCTGGCATTTGTGTGTGCACGGCTCTTGTGTAGGACCGTCTGATTCCATTTCACCAGTGCACAATATTAAACTTACTTGAATTCAACACGACGTGAACGTGTGCTCATGATTAGTCAGATAAATGTTGCCTGTATACAGTAACGTACTAACACAAACACTGCTGCTGTTTCAAACGGACTCATATGTGTCTGGTAATGTAGTCAAACTCTATACTGTGTATCTCTAGATTAAATCTAAAGCAAGTGCGCATAAAAGACGTTAAACACAACCCCCTACTGTTTCGTGATGCATCCGTGAAAAATCGGAGAAGAGATTCCTGCTGCACAACAGCAGATGCAGCTCCCTGTCGAGGCAGTTTGGCGAATGCGTTGCTCTGGGCAACATGGAACGAGCCAGATTCACTTGACAACATTCAGGCCAGAGCATGGATTCTACATGAACTTGTCCTGCCCTGCTAGTGAATCATGGCAACAAAGGCCAGTATTGTATGTGCCTATTAACACATGACCATCCGAGGAGTGGCACTTGGTGTTTCAGAGACACGGGAGAACGTTCAAAACATTCCAAGAAAATGGAAGTTTCTAGCAGATCTTGTGTGACCACAGACGACATGGGAACAGAAAGTTCATCTATGTACTGGGAGGCGGCGACAATAATAATGTCATGAAATGCATGGACGACTTTAGAATCAATAAAGGATCAATGCGCATGGGATGGAATTGCAAAACAATACACAGGAATACTAAATCAACCCCCAATAATACTGTACCTCTGGCTTCTGGTTTCATAAAGAAGAAAACAGCAAAACACTACAGTCAGAAATTCAAATACAGTACATGTAATTTGATTTATATATATTTTTTTTTATTATTTCATTTTAAAACCATGGCTTCAGTGTTAACCTTTGGCTTACCAAACAACGCAGGCATAATAAATTGAATACATGTGTGGCAAACGATTGTTGGTCCAATAGAGCAATGTCATAATTGTACGGTTTATTACAATTCACTCTTCACCGGATTGAATTATTAAAACAGTGTCTTCAGTTGCGTTTACAGATCATACAAACCGACATCAATAAAAATTATTTCAAAATCCTATCAAATTCGTTTGCTGGTTCGGCCGCACTTTTTTCATTTCTTTTTTTGTTGTTTTTTACAAAAGCGTAATACATATTCAGTTTACAAATGGAAAGCAGGGATAAAATGTAAACATTGAATTTAGCGGATTTTACTTGTTTCAAACAGGATAATAAATAGAAAAGAATAAAAGATCTATTTTTCAGTAGCTGTGTTTAGAATAATCACCAAAAATCTGTAATCTTACAGTTAAGATAACAATTACACTCAGTGAAGAAGTGTGTTAGAGCATGGCTTGGCATTTAACAATATGGATTTCAAGCGATGGAGGACATCTATGTATCGGCATCGGCATGCATGTGTGCTACCCATGTCGTCGATTCTCAAGCTGGGAAGCATCACTGATTTATCAGTACCTTCTCTCCATTTACCCACAAAGTGGAAAGTATCACTGGTTTATCAGTAACCCTGCCATCCCCCGTTTCCCCATTCAATCAATCACTCAAGTCAAGGATCAAGTGTTCGTATATGCGCGTTTGACCCTTAAAACTGGACGCCAGGAGGAATTCCCGATTATCAATGGACACCAGTGAGAATGCTCGAGGGGCCTGGATGTTGATCTCTTGGAAGTGAATAAATTGGCCTTTCTTGGGGTCCCAGCGGTACACCTGAGTGAAGGAGTAGTCACTGCCCAGGATGGCGTACTGCCAGTCCGCCACCGTGAATGGCTGGAAGACCATGGAGCCCCGTGATGGCACGCTCTGGACCTCGTCGAACATAGCGCCATCCCATTTCATCACCTTGGAGTCACCGATAAAGCGTGTCAGGCACAGATAGAGCTCACCCTTCACTTGAAAGTGCTTCACGGCATAGACGTCCTCCATCTCGGGGATGTCAGTGCGCCTCTCGAACAGCTTGGAGCCCCTGTTCCACTGGTAGACGACAGGCCGTTGCGAGCTGCTAGATAAGATCAGGTGTGGTTTGCCGGAAATTTCCAGATACTCCACGTCCGTGTCGCGGTACCACGGGTGCAGCGACTGGTGAGAGTAAAAGCCGTTGCCGTTCCACTTGTACACGGTGGTAGAACCAGCTTTGGAGCTGTCGGCAATGACAAAGAAGGACTCTCCGTCCAAGCGGAACACCTCGACATCGTTGGGCTTGCGGATTTTCAGGATGTCGATGTCTTGGATTTTGATGAACTTGTTGGCGGAGATGTCTCGCTTGTAAATGTGCGAGCCACCAAAGAGCTGAGCGACTATCACAAACAGCTGTTCGTCAATCACCAGAGGTTTGCAGATAACAGTGGAGGTGCCTGTTAGAGAAATAAGTAATAACGTGTGAGCCATAATCTCGCACAAAAGGTTTGGCGCGCAAAACTTGCTAATGTAAAAATTTTTTTTTTTTTAAAGCACTCTTTATATATAACAAGTTACCTTTATTAAATAAGATGTGCTTGACTAAGTACACTGTAAAACACTTACTTGTTATATTGTCAAAATTTCGAAATTCCATTTGAACATGGTCCCATTCCATAAAGCTGCATCTTCCGATGAAAGGCTGGGCAAACACCACATACTGGTCACCACCAAAAGTAAACGTCTCCACTGAAATGGACTGGAACTCAAGAGACTTGAGCAATGAAAAATCTGCAACAAAAGCTGGGTTGGGTTAGTGTTGCAATATACATCCCATATCATGGCATACATATTTACTACCTACTAATAACAACATGTTAACAAATAGACTGACCAGTGGTTATGCAATCAAACGACTGTGGAGTAAGATCGTTGATTTTCTTTCCCTGAAGGGCTGGAGGGCTGTTGCAGTATATCTGGTCTACGGTTGCGTTCGTGTGATAAATCCAGTCCACCAGCCACTTCAGTTTACAGTCACAGGTGAACAGATTTCCCCGCAAGTCACTGGACGACACACAATAGCGAACAGTTATATCATCATCTCGTCCAATAACCCACTTGTATACCTGGAGTGTATAACAGGAGGTGAAATGAATACTGTACATACACTTTTGTCAATGTCTCCACCCCTTTAAAAAGATCTTTGGGTAAAGACTCCAGATTGTTGAAGGCAAGGCTCCTGTGGGGAAATTTTAGTTAAAAAATGCATTTCATTCAAGAAGGCTGGGTTGTACAATTTTCCTCTTATGTAAGTCTTGAATTTCAAACATTGTTTTAGCATCCATGGTTCTAGACAAATTTGGTACAAAACAAAACACAACCACTTCAGATTGCATAGACTCACTCACTCACTCTCTCTTTCATTCATCTTCTATACCGCTTTATCCTTGATCAGGGTCGCGGGGGGCCTGGAGCCTATCCCAGGAGACTTTCGGG
>JAQMYK010000013.1:10222742-10237216 GCA_030014345.1 Clarias buthupogon | reverse complement strand
CCGGGTACTCCGGTTTCCTCCCACAGTCCAAAGATATGCAGGTTAGGCTAATTGGTGTTCCCAAAATTGACCGTAGTAAGCCAGTAAGCCATGCACAAATGTTTTGGTCTTGTTCTGCATTAAAATCCTATTGGGGGAAATCTTTAGGTCATCGTCAAGCGTTACTAGAAATCCTTCTTGAACCTACAGTAACACTATGACGCACATTGTTTGGTGTCACTCTACCACAGTACGACTCTCCTCTTTACAGGAAACATTTATAGCCTTTGCTAATTTACTAGCCAGACGATTAGTACTGCTTAAGTGGAAATCTTTACTACCCCCCCGTCACATACCTGTACTTCCAAGAAACAGATTGTGGAAAAAAAGATATTTTGCCAGAGATGGTCTGTGAAAGGAAATTCTGCAGAAACATGGATCAGTAAGGATTGGTAACCAGTGCTCAACTGTGCAGGAACAATGAGAGATAATACTTCACAGTATTGCAGATGTGGAAGCATGCTGTTTTCAGGCTTTGCTGACAGTAACTGAAAAATTCAGCTTATTATAATATTTGTCTTTACAGTCTGTGTTACTCTAGACAGACGTAAGAAAATTAGAGAAGATCATTCATTGATAGCAACTTTGTGATCTTCTAAAGGTTTCTTCAAGGGCCAAGGTTCAGGGTCAATAGACTGGTAATTCACAATCTATTGGCCCTAAATGGTAAGTTATTAGAGCTATTAGTGAAATAACTGTCATCATTTGAAAGCCCAAATAAATTACGTTTTAAACAGCCAACCATTATAATGTTTTCTCCAAACATTCATATGGAGCCCATTTAGAGCCTAATGTACCACCATCTCTGCTTTCAATTTAGAATCATAAATTGTTAACTGAAGTTGCCATTTTACAGTAGCACTCTAAAAACAAAATAAGCAAATGTGTCTGGAAGGGGGGTCAAATATTTGACCCCCCTTCCAGACACATTTGCTTATTTTGGCAGTTTTAATTAATATCTTGTCACAAAAGTAGTTTTATAGACCATTTACAACCAAAATACACAAAGCCTGGCTATTAGTTTCTGGGGCAGTCCACCCTCAGATGGACCAACTTCGCTAATCAGAAAAGCCTTTGAAATTAAGGAAAAAATAACAGTAACACATGTTGGTGTGTTTATTGTCTCATAAAACCATGGGTGTCAACTTGCTCCTTGTTTCATCTGAGCCTTGCATCAAGGAAACGAAAACCTGCATCTGTTTGATGTTTATGTATTGTGATGGACTGAGAAGAGGCACGGCAATTTTTTTTCATTCATAAATTGCAGTATTTTTGCTTTTATTTGTGATGAGGGTTAATTAATTAATAAATTATATCTGCATTAATATTTATCTCACTGGGTCAATAATTTGTAGAATAAATTAGAGCTACAGCTTTTCTTGGACATCTTTATCTTTTTTTTATTTTTTATCTGGTTCATGAAGTCATCCATTCTTCTGGGCCAAATTGCTCACGCTCTGTCAGATTGTATACGGACTGAAATTTTTAAGTCTTACTCCATCTTATAAATTAGATTGAGATGTAAGCTTTAATTCCAATGCACATGAGCATAACTTGTTATTTTTCCAAGGGTTGCCATGTATTTTATTTGGCTCGTTCTTCACCCTTCCAGTTTCCCAGGCTCTTCTAAAAAAGAAACATTTCCACAATACAGTGCTACACACCTCCAACACACTTTCATCATGGGAATGATATTCTCAGCATGATGACCTGCTTAGGGTTTCTTCATAGGGCAAACAATTTGCATTTGGGTTTCACCAGACGAGAGAACCTCTTCCCGTATGTTCGTTGAGTCTACGTGGATCTCATAAAGTTTTTTAAAAGGATATAATTCCTCTCACTGCTCTTTAATAAATCTCAGCTTTGGTTGCCTGTCTGTTATTCCGCACTATGATCAAAGAGCCACATCTATGCTAGTTATGGGGTGTGTAGTCTCAGGAAGCAGATTTCTAACTTCTAAGCTGTGAGCCGTGGGCAGTGGGTCTGTTGATATCATTAGTAGGTGTGTGTTCACACAAGTAGCTGTTCAGGACCGAGGAGAAGGAGGAGGGAGAAGTTGGCAATTTAGTATGAAGTTAATTTACAATAGTCAATAGAGACCATATGACTGTACTGTAGTTATGATCAAAGGAAAATTCATTCATTCATTTTCTATACCGCTTTATCCTGTGTTCAGGGTCACGGGGAACCTGGAGCATATCCCAGGAGACTTCGGGCACTAGGCGGGGTACACCCTGGACAGGGTTCAAAGGAAAATAACATTAATAATTTTAAAACCCCAATAAATATTGTATAAACACTGTGATTTTAAACAGTAGACTGTGATTCTGTTTTTCTAAAAGTCATAAAATCTTATATGCTGTATCTATAACATTACAACGAAGCATCGGTGAGACCAGGCACTGATGTCAGTGATGAGTGATTAATGGGTTTGAGTCAGGGGCTCTGTGCCAAGGCCACTGATATTGTTTTACACCAGCCTTGGCAAACCATGTTTTCACACGGACTCCACCTGAGCACTGTCATGCTGGAATACATGCAGTATGAGCTTTTTAGTGGTGTGATGTTCAAGGGTACACAAACCTATGGCCATGTAGTGTACAGTACATGATGCTTTTCCTAGACTGTTACTGACCTTTCCAAGCACATCAATCAATCTCTAATGTAAACTGAAACTGTGTGCTATAAACTATTACCTATTACAGGCAAAGGTAATGAGATTATTTATTGAATTAGGAAATTACAAGCAAGTAGATTAATGGATACATTACCAGGAGCGGAAATATCTCGGAGATAAATGCTTCAGAGCTTAAGAGGTCTATTATTTTATTTGTATTAATCACAGAGAGAGAGAGAGAGAGAGAGAGAGAGAGAGAACTGCTCACAGTGTACAAGATTCATTTCACCCCTGACAAACGAACCCCCTAATAAATCAGCTCCTCATAACAAGTTACAACCCGAATTCTGGAAACGTTTTGACGTTTCTTTAATTTGAATAAAATGACAACTAAAAGACTTTCAAATCACATGAGCCAATATTTTATTCACAATAAAACATAGAGAACATAAATGTTTAAGATAAGAAATATTACAATTTTATGCACAAAATGAGTTTATTTCAAATTCGATGCCTGCTACAGGTCTAAAAAAAAGTTGGGACAGGGGCATGATGTAGCAGCTCAAGACATCTGGCCTTGAGTTTCTGAAGTTTTCGTGATGGAATTTGGTTCTATTCTCCCCTGATATAGGTTTCAGCTGCTGAAAAGTTCACATTTTTGTTTAATGATGTGCCAAATGTTCTCTACAGGTGAAAGATCTGGACTGCAGGGAGGCCAATTCAGCACCCATACTCTTCTACTATGAAGCCATGCTGTTGTAATAGCTGCAGTACGTGGTTTTGCATTGTCCTGCTGACCAACATAAGGCATTCCCTGAAGCACATGTTACTCTAAAACCTTTATACTGTATACTGTACCTTTCAGCCTTTCAAAAACATGCCCATACCGTATGCACTTATGCCCCCTCATACCATCAAAGCCAGCATCTGAACTCTGATAACATGCTAGAGGGTCTCCCTCCTCTTTAGCATGGACGACATGGTGTCCATGATTTCCAGCAAGAATGCCAAATTTGGACTCGTCTGACCATAGAACAAACATCTTTCACATTTAAATGAGCCTTGGCCCACAGGATACGACGGCGCTTCTGGACCATGTTCACATAGGGTTTCTGGACGTATTCCTGGTGATTCGAAAGTCTTTTAGTTTTCATCGTATTTAAATTTTAAAAACTTTTCTGGAATTCGGGTTGTAAATTGTGAACACTTCAACATAATCTGATGACAGATGTGCAGAAAATTTTCACGAGATCAAACCTTGTAATGCTATGGCACAGCAAAGACTTGGCCATTCATGCCTCAGCTGGCAGAAGCTGTAGAGTACAAGGTTACTTGTTGAGTTAGCCATGGTGAAGGTCAGCACCCAGATAAACATTGAGGAGATTATGGGCAGATGGATTTGGAAGTTATGTATAAGGATGAGAAATGTCATGATAAAAATGGGACTCCACATGATGAAGAAGGAGATCGTGAGGAGAACGAGTGTAGTCCTGTTTGGACACCGCACTCGTCTGTGCTTGTCTTCGTGAAGAGGTTGTGTGAAGTCTCCTTTTGGAACGCTGCGCTCAGCATTGTGAAAAAAAAAAAAGATTTAGTCTCACATATTATTATTATTATTATTATTATTATACACATCATTCTCATCACTTTAGGATTCGCAACCCAGTGTTCTAATTTAAAGCTGCTCTATAACACCTTCTGATGACACCATCTGTTCCCACTTCAGATAAGATAAATGATTCACTGCTAAAATAATAGCCTACAGTCTTTTTTGCTGTTCTCTGCAATGATTATATAAAACAACACTTGTAGTCTGTACTGTAGTTGACTGCGATTTCCATGCTTCCTCTCTCTGTCTGTATCCGACACATTTAATTTACATACAGTATAAGAAGTATCTGGAGACCATCATTAAATATCTTTTACCTGGTGTAAATGATTACGATGCAACAACCCGGCACCAGGAATCCTAGTGGAGGGAAGACTGCGTACTACACAATCTTGCCCATGAAATGTGGCCATATGAGAGCCCATACTGTATGTTCCTGTGAACAAAGAGCTATAAGGACCCTCAAATCTTGGTAGTTGACTACAACAAAAAATACAAACCAGCATAACCACCTGTTGAGGGGAGATGGCTGGTATCACCGTGGCGAACAGAGGCAGCGACAGCATTGCAATAGCAGAGAAGAGCCAGATAAGAGGCAGCACTTCATGTGTCCATCTGGGATTCAGGCTGGGTGTAGTCTCGATCTTTAAGATTGCAAGCAGTCTTTCGATACTGATGGCAGCCAGCGTTGTGATGATAACGATGCCGCTCACGCTGATGAAGTAAATGACCAAGTGGCAGGCAGCACTTCCCAGCTTCGAAGCCTTGGTCCACCTCTTGCTGAGGACAAACAAAAGGTCTGCGAGGAAAATATTCATGGTTAAGATGCTGTTATTACAGTAGCTTGTCGCCTCTTTTGGTTTCCAACCACTGAGATTAAAAACAGAATCAGTAGAACCATGGTTTCAATTACTGGCATGGACCAGCGTGAATGTTGGAGCTCGGAGAAGAAGGAGAAATAGAAGAAGTTCTGCACATGGGGATGGGATGTAGATTCTATCATCTTCCCTCAGTAAGACATGCACTGTGAGCAGAACTGCGATCTTCTGTGGATTTAGTTCAACCCTGCCTGCTACAACAGTTATGACTTCCCTTTTCCTGCAGCTGTTTGCTCTCATACTGTATAAAACTGTACTGCCCTGAACCCTAGTCTCTTTATACTTTATTAAAGGCTGCGTTTTGGGAACTTTCCAGGATACTTGGTGGAATCAAAACTTTTGTATATTTTCTGTCAATATAGTAACTCACTCTATCTGGCCCATCTGGAATCTGGAAGAAGCGCATTTAGGCATACGTAAATTTCTAATAAAATGGGTGGCACGGTGGTGTAGTGGTTAGCACTGTCAAGATCTGGGTTTGATTCCCGGCCAGGTGTATGTGAATGGACTTTGCATGTTCTCCCTGTGCTTGGAGGGCTTTCTCCCACAGACCAAAGATCCGCAGATTAGGCTAATTGGTGTTCCCAAATTGCCCGTAGTGAGTGAGTGAGTGAGTGTCTGTACTTTATGTGTGTGTGCTCTGCAATGAATTGGCTCCCTGTCCAGGGTGTACCCCGCCTCGTGCCCTAAGTCTCCTGGGATAGGCTCCAGGCCCCCTGCGACCCTGAATACAGGATAAAGCGGTATAACGATGAGCGAGTGAGTCAATAAAATGATCCCTTTAAGGAATTTAAAAGATGTCATTGTGTTGACAGGTAAGCTACTGAAACCACTTTTTTACTGACAGTGTTCTGGTGCTGATGGTGAACTAAGGGCTGATTTGGGGAACAAGAGACTTTTTTTAATAACAGGCCCAGCTTGGCAACGGATTATAAGAACCATTCATCTGAAGGAGTTTAATAAAGCACTGCACAACAATAATAAGAGCTGTGCTGATGATTTCACAACTTTTTCCCTAGGAGCTGTAATAATATCCAAGCACAGATATGTGAAAGATCAGTCTTACCTGCATTTATTGCTTTTGGAAATCTATCCTGGAGGTGTGGAGCTCCTTCTATTGACTACAATTTTTCTTAAAATCCCCTTTAACAACAATCTATGGAACTTTACACAGTTCAGTTTTTGTGGTCTTGAACATACTACAGGTAGTGTACATAAGTTTTCATGTTGACGACATGATGTCATTCCTAAACAACTGAGGTCACTGGTTGAACAGTGGATCAATTTCTCTTTAGGGGTGAGAGTTGCCAGTTCTACTGGAGTCCAGGATTAGGCATTGATGGAAAAAAAAATCTCAATATTTTGAAGGCTCATCAGACATCCATGGTCATCTTAAATCATCAATGTATTGTTGAGAATTTTCAAAGGGTCCTGTGTTTCTTGGGTAATGCTTTTTGGAACATGCTGTTCTACCAGAGAGGCTTCTAACTGAGTGAAGACATCAATATTAATGAATTTATTTGTACCATTTTCTGTTGTCAAAAAGAATTGATTTACTACTCATTTACATAACACTCATTTACTCATTCCACTTCTTGGAAGGTTCACCACTGTCCCATGTTTTCTCCGGTTGTGGATAATGCCTCTCACTGTGATTCGCAGGAGTCTCAAAGCCTCAAATGTCTGGACAATAGACAATATTTCTCACATAATTCATACATATTTCCATAATATTCTTTTGATTCTGTAAATCTGCTTGGCGACAATGACAACTGTTAAAAGCGCTATACAATTAAAACTGAATTGAATTGAAATAGAAATGGCTTTCCAGGCTGATACATGGCAATTAATTTGTTTCTTATCTGTTCTTGAATTTCTTTAGATCGTGTTCTTTTTTTTCTTTCAACATGCCTAACTTTGTCAGACAGGTTCTATTTAAGTGATTTCTTGATTCAATGGGTCTGGTAGTAATCAGACCTGGGCTGGGTTAAATTAAACTCAGCTTCCCAGAAATTTTGTTAATCACTATTTATTTCGCAATATCCAGGTAGGTTTGCACAGCTGTTATCCCTGAATAAACAAAATCATCATTTAAAACCTGCACTTTGTATTTACTCGGATTATCTGTGTGTTATATACATTTTTTAAATTATCATTCAAGTGTGACAAATATGCAAAAAAATTAATCCATAGTATACTGTACATTTTTATCGGTTTAAATTTTTTTTCTTGTAGTAAAGTTAAATTTTTTTAAGATGCTGCTTATCATGCTTCTTATCTTCAAGGTCTTTAGCAAACACTTGAATCTGAGGGTGGACAAAAGAACAAACTTCTGTCAACCCTGATCAGAATTAAATAATGAATAAATGAATGAATGACATGGATTAAAACAGTTTTTATGGATTCCTTCTCTTTATACATAAAATAATAGAGTAATTGAATGTCCCCAGTTCCACACACACTTGCTTCCTTAACAAAAGACAAATAACATTTTGCAGCAGCGAGACCAACATTGGTAGAAATCCAAACGATATAATATTTTATGTTTGTTCCCATAGTTGAGGAAGAAGTAAGATGAAGAAGACGGGGCACCATGGATTCAGCAATGGCTACTGCTAGCAGAGCCCGCATGGTACATTTGGCATGTCAGCTAACATAAAATACATAACACAGAAGTTGTTCAACTCATCAGACTCAGTAGCTTGAGGGGTTCCCCATCTGTTCTTGTTTTGATCGTCTGTTATCTGTTGCAGACGTTCACACAGACATAGCAGATGTGATGCTCTGGTTTAAGTCTGTATTTTCTCTGTTTTGTCTTGTTGGTCATAACTGCTTTGTTGCAATGCCTGAGACAAGTCCAGTGAAGTCAACTCATAGTATGGCTCAAAGTTATCATGGTTAAATAACTCCAATGTAATATGAATTTTGTGTGAAAGTAATTTTTAAAAATAGGTTTTCTTTAACTATTTTGACACCCAGAGGTAGTACAGCCCATGCGCAATATCTTTTACAATGTAGATTAAAGGTAATTTTTGGTTTACCTTTCGATAACCTTTACAAACTTGTGATTATGGGAAATTTTTTATCTTCCTTTTTTCATCCATTTTATCTAACTATTTCATCCTGATCCAGAGCCTAGTCCAGGAACACTAGACGCACCATGGGGATGCATCCTGGAAGAAACCCAGTGAAAACTTACTTATTCGCACATAGACAAAATTGTACGTTGTTCACTCAATGCCATGTTAACAAACCTGAGGACATGCACAGGATAATAGAAAAAACATAAATTCCTCACAATAAAGTAATCTGAGCCAAGCAAGGATGGACTGGATTCCATGAAGCTGTGAGGTAGCAACACAACGCCTGTGCAACCATGCCACTATTGATCAAGGTAAATAATTAGATTTCGTGCTGCCATACTTTAATAAATTTTTCCGTTAGCCAGGACCTTAATGTTGCTTTTTAAAAGTCTTGTAGCTTGTAAAGTATTAAACTATCAACTAAATATGAAGGGTGTTCAAGTCAAACCTTCTCAGTGAATGGTGCTGTAAAACCTATTGACATTTACAGAAGACTTCAAGTACAGTACGGTGATCAGACTTTTATTCGTTTGCAGTAAAACATGTCTGTGAACGACGATCCCGGCTAAATTGGATCGGAGCCCACCGTGAACATTCAGTGGCAATGCATCCGTTTCGGCAATACAATCATGGCTACGGTGTACAGTACTGAGAAATCGTTCCACCTTGATGATATCCTAGCACTAGTCAAATGATTGGATAAGTGCATTTTGTTCTGATATTCTGAACAACCAAAACTCCCGGTTTTTATTAATGGACCATAGCTATATCAATCCAGAATTTATTATTTCAATTATTCATCATAATTTATCTGCAGCTTCAAGCTCATTTTACTGTATATCCAAGATAATCTGGATGTAGCTTTGAGGGAATGTGTTAAAAAAAAAAAGTGTGAACATATTATGCGTAGATATAATATACAAGTATGAGGGCTGTTCTGTATTTGTTGATAAGGATTCTGAAGTCTCAGTAATAGCTGATATTGTTAATAGCTGCTAATTGAACATTAAGCTGTCCTTGGTTGACTATTTGTAACAAAGAGTTTTTGTATTATACTGTATAATAAATCACGATTAATAGGGGTTCTATGACTATTACAGTCCTCATGATCACATTTCTGAATCAGTTCCTTTCTCTCTGTCGTACAGCATTCTTGGCCTGCTGTAGCTCCTGCTCCAGACGGCACTTTTCCGCCAGCAGCGCCTTCACATAAGACTCTCTCTGCTGGTCATACACAAGCCACTGCTGGTTCTTCTTCAAGGCCTTTTCAAAAGCAAACAGAAAAAAGGCAATAAAATGAATCACATTTTAGAACAAAGATGTTCCCAAGATCATGTCGAGTTTATGCCACGTTGTAATGTGACAGGTGGGTGAGATTAAACTGCTAGAGATGAAACCGGTGAGAAACCAGCTTCGGAGCAAGACATCGAACTCACGTCTTTCAGCTGTTCCTGGATCAATGTGAAGTCTCTGGTGGCATCATGGGCATCTGCAGTGCCAGCCTGTCCACAAAGAAAAGACAAAGTCTTATCAAATGAGTCGATTCTATTAACAATAATGGACTTTTTACAACACCAACAAAAATAAACAAGTACAGTTGCAAGCAAGGATAAGCGGGCCCAAACACCCTGCGGTTAAAGGGGACATACAAATACCATTATGACATTTTATAATTTTATGTTTAGGTATGCAAAAAGCCCCAGATGCTGAAAAAAAAGCATCACACTCTGATGTCACTCAATATAATATCAAGTTATTTACCCGTTTTCGGCATCAGTTTTACAGTTTTACCGCAATTGTCACAGCTGACCTGTTTCAGATATCAAAGATCCCTCCACAATTTTGCATCCTAAATGTCTTGAGGTCATGTAGGCCCGGTTTAGTGGTGAACATATAAATCCCCTAGGAGGAGTACATCAAAATCTATTGGGTATGTTATGCAAACGACCTAAAATAACAGACTTTCTGTTGAGTTGAGCCCATGACGTGCCATATGAAAGTTGTTCAGCTCAATGAGCTCTAAATGTGTGCCAGGTTCTGTGTGCAAGTGTGTGTGAGATATGCAGAGATATGCAGCACAATCTCTTGTGAGGGCCCCGTAACACACCCGGTGCTCAAACTCTCAGGCATTTGAATGGCAGCAGAGGGTGCTGATTTTCAGTTTTTTGTTAGAGCATATTAAGACGCCCAAAGGCCGTGGAGTTTGGGGGATAAAAATGTCTAGAAGAACAAGAGGGCTCTCACAAACTATGACGACATACTGTAGGGCGGTTGACATACAGTAGTGCTTGGGCCCTAATTAGATACTGTATAGATGTTTCCAGGCATTTATATACGCCTAAGGCTGAAGACATTCCACTTCAGTCTTTTATAACAACACCTGACTTTCACAGCCATTGAACCCTCACCAAACTGTTTCCATCACTTTTATCCAGTGTAAATTTGACTAGAGAACTTTTGTGACCCATCTGTTTACTGTATTTCTTTGTGGCCTTCGGATTCTGACTGACGATGCAGTTTGCATCTTGGGGCATAGTCCTAGATCTCAACCATTTAAGTCCTATTCACCTTTTGGAGGTTCATGGTGATGTCATTGACTGTTGTTACCATATCAGTGTCTGGTTCTATGTACACCATTTGATTCTTTTTTGTAAGGCATTCCATATTTGTTGCATTAGCTATATCCAAAGGCTGTTCAATGGCTATCTATCACTTCACATTTATTTATAACAATACAAGCTAAATATTCACATATCATATACAGTATGAAATACATAGCATTTTCTTTATGGGTTGCTGCCATCTTGAGTGCAAGCTGTGAATTGTTTTCAGAAAAACATAAACATGTTTGTTGAAAATGGTGTTCAGATGCAGGGCACGTGTGTGTTAGACCTACCGGGCTTGTATTTTCTAAAACCTGGCATTTAGCAGAGGAAGCTTCCAGTCTCTTCTTCATCTCCTCTGTCTCCTGTGTGAGAGACTGAAAGAGCTTCTCTCTCTTTTCAGCGTCTGCTTTCATCTGCTTGAGTTCACCATAAAGGCCGAGCACAACCTCATCCCTGTCTGACCGAAGCAGGTGCCAAAGATTGATGATTTCTTGATCTCTTTCCAGAATCTGCTGTGCGTTTTTCTCTCTTATTGTCTCCAGAGCAAGGATTCTCTTTAAAGTTAAAAGTCCATGAAGAAGGGAAAAAAGGTTAGGAAGATTGTTGCAGAAAACTTTATCTATAATGACACCATGTGGCATAGTTTGAAAATACAATAATGCAGATCCTATGCTGGGATCACACCACGGCTGGACAACCAGGTTATCTCAGAGCACCAAGTGACAACAACAACAACAACAACAACAATAATAATAATAATAATAATAATTTATTGCCATTTAAACTGATTGACATTCAGAAGACTTCAAGCTAAATACGGTGATGAGACTCTTAGCCGCAGTAAAACATCTTAATGGTGCAAACACTTTAAAAAAGTCTGTACGTTCGTGAATGATGATCGTTCCTGTGAATATTCAGCGAGTTAAACCCCTGATCTTTGAAAATCAACAGATTTGCAGAAGAACCTTGAATCTGTCTGTGGGAACTGTATACACAATCACCCATAAACACCACATGCACATTACAACAACAGCAAAGTCTCCTGTACAGTCCTTGGCCTGTAATTACCAAAAAGTGTCCTAAATGGCCATAAATTCCAGAGTGACGTAATTGTGGTCCTACTCTTAGGAGTAGGCGTAACAGCAATTCATTAACATTCTTAGAATAAGAAATCACTCTCTACTCCACCAAAATTTCGTAGAGCTCTGGAAATGTCCAAACTGGTTTAGGATATTTTTGAGGAAATGGCATTTTAGAAAATGGCATACATTTTGTGACTGATAAAAGAACATTTCTTCATAACAGTGAAGATGCAGCTTTGCAACAGTGATGATTTGGGTTTGTCACAGAAGTCATTCTTGAAAACTGGGACAAATCATGTTTTTAATAAAAAAAAAAAATAAAAAAAAAAGGAAAAACTTTATTATTTCTAAAAACGTAATATATATTGATCCTTATGCCTCCGAGTGGTGCAGTGGTAAAGTGCTCGCCCTATCATCCGGAGATCGCTGGTTCGATTCCCAGGTGATGCTGTAACCTCTCGCAGCCGGAGGTCTAGAGAGAGCTGATTGGCCGAGCTTTCTCAGAGGGGAGGGATGAGAGGTATTTAGTGCTCCCACATTAATCACGACTCTACAGCCAATCAGGGTGAGCTCGTGCACGCGGAGGGAGCGGATAGCGCTGTCCTCCGAGTGTGTTATGCCGCCCATAACGGTGCGTGAGTGAGCAGTTCGAAAATAGGCGGTCGGCTGGTGTCACGTGGTTCGGCGGAAACACGTGATATTCTTCGGCCCTCCCGACTGAGTGGTAGTAGTAGCCTTAATGTGGAGCCCCCTAGTGACGGGGAGGAGTTGGACACGACTAAATTAGGGCGAAAATCGGGAAAAAATCCCCCAAAATAATAATAATTAAAAAAAAAAATATATATATATATCTATTGTTGAACCCTGTTTTTGGAACAACCTCCCAGTTGTAACATTTTGGTAAAAGCGACAACCTTTTTAGTAAATTACAGGATTTTTGTCAACTGTCAAGCATTAAAAGATTAAATTATATTTATTTTCTTGAAGACATACGTTTTGTCTAATAATCAAGTTTTTTTTTAACTGGCATATAGTTATTTAAAACTTGTAAATAACTTGTAAATAACAAATAATGCATAAAATATATGCAGAATTAGCATTTAATTGGGATAATGGGATTGACTGTAATGGTGGGCAGCAGCATCATCAACTGTTACATCATATTGTGATCGTGCCAAACACAGGGAGTCTTGAACGTATCCTTGGGATTTTGGTTGATCACAAGATTGCCTGATTTTATTTCTTTTTAGAAATGTCTGACGGTGTTGACAGAAACTCAAATTTGAAAAAAAATTTTGATAATTATTTTTTAACAGCTGTTAAAAGGTGTGAATTGAACCCTCGAGCCTGAAGGTGCGAGGTCATAGTGCCAACACATACTGTATACTGGAGTGCATGATTTAAGCCTAGCATGAGCACACAGATCAAATCCAAATGTTCACCTTTACCTCTAGCAAAACTTGGTTGCTCTGGGAGTCTGATGGCGCCCCCTGCTGGCGACAAACTTCATCAAGCGTCTTTCTCAGACAAGCGTTTTCCTGCTTGAGTTTATCCATGTTCTCATCGGAGCGACTACTACTGGCACATCTGCGAAATTTAGACTCCAGTTTTCTGAGCCTTCAACAAAAAACAGACAAGCAAAAACTATTTTATATAAAACAAGCACACTAATAAATAAATAAATAAATAAATAAATAAACACATTCCACTGCAGTGTGTATGAAAGTTAGGTGATATTAAGACAATAAGCGTCAATTTTATATAACTGTTTTTTTCCCAAAGAAAAAGTAAGGCATTTTATTTCATATCTTATCCTCACCTGTTACCTTTGGTTGTATCTGAATAAAGCATATACATGTTAACCTGACCTTTAATATATATATATTTATTTATTTATAAAAATATAATGTATATATAAAAATAAATCACCACTCACAAGCTTACATTTTCACAAAAACAGTCTGAACTCTGTTAAAGGTCGCGTCCATTAGATACGAACGGATACATGGTTCTGTAACAACATCACAAGTTTTATATCACTATCATTTGTAGTCTACTTTGTGACTCTCAGTGACGCAACAAGTGACGTCATACGCGTTCCTAGGCGCGAGCGCCGTACCTGTGCGTGCGCTGGGATTGGCTTACAAGCCCGTTCTTTACAGAACGATCTGGCCAATAGTTATGCAGGGAGGCGGGGTTTGTGTGAACGCGGAAGTGTTGAGAGAATGGTTTGTTAGCGGTGTGTGTGTTATTGTGTGACTCACTCCGGGTTGTTGTTAGGGACGCCACAGCTTCCTGTTGATGCGCATATGGGATTAGAGTGACATTGTTATAACCCGAGAGAGAACTCGCAGAGATGTACGGACAGGTAAATACTCTAACGCTATAATAACAGTCAGAGTGCTAGCGAGGGTGAAGGGAAGCTGCACGTTAGCTACTGTAGCATCACTCACACTCAACACTGAGCTTTAGCACTGACTTACAGTAACACTGCCGCAATATATATATATATATCTATATATATATATATATATATATATATATATATATATATATATAA
>JAQMYK010000013.1:10186488-10204661 GCA_030014345.1 Clarias buthupogon | reverse complement strand
CAGGCCTCTCTCATCTTTTTAAGTGGGAGAACTTGCACAATTGGTGGCTGACTAAATACTTTTTTGCCCCACTGTACGTTGTTGATTGGGGTCATTTTAATGTTGCAACTCTCAATTTTGTCCAAGTTTCATATTATGGTTAAGAGTGATGATTAAGAAGTCTGAGGTAGTCTATCCTTATTCATTATTTCATCAACTTTGTGCAATTCACCAGATCCACTGAAAGCAAAGATAAAAAGACCTAAAGCATGATGCTACCACCACCATGCTTAGAAGAGTAACCACAAGAGCACCTTAAACGTATTGTTGGTCAGGGGCAATTCTAGGATCAGACCTTTAGGGGAGTTCAGCCCCTAATGAGAATGTAACATGTATCGTATCTTGCTACAGTATTAATAGTTATTTGTTTATTATTAGTATAATTGTAGGTGGCATAGAGGCTTCAGGGTTCCCTTCTCAGGTATTTGCATGTTCTTCCCATGCTTGGTGGGTTTCCTAGGGGCCCTGTACAGGATTATGGATTGTAATAATGTTAGTTTATAGCTCACTGAGTTAGTATAGTGTCCTTTTGTTCCTTGACTGATTAACAGTTTGAATTCTGCCAAAAGGTTTTGGGTTCACATTAACGAGGTGTCACTTAGCTAGAAAATAAAATTATATTGTAGCGGACTTTTCTTGGATTGTATTAAGCTGTATATTTAAAGCAGTTATCACCCTTCATAAAATAAAAAATACAGTTTTTAATAGGAGTGCTAGAATTTAAAAAGGGCTTTAAAGGGTTAAACATAGTTGCCATATTTGCTATAAAATACTGTCTTTACATGCTTACAAGTATTTTTGCAAGTTTGATGTTTGGCACCTTCGCATTCTGTTAAGACTCTTTCAATCGGCTCCACCCTTAGCCTGCAGACACATTCCTCAAAGCTTTACTGCACTGTGCATCCTCTCCAACATCATTCATCATGTCTCCATGAGTGTTTAAAAGCTCTGAACCCACTTATTATGTTCCCCGAAATGTATTTCATGGGGCCATACATAAAGATGGAAATGTCACTAGAGTAGCCTAGAGGTTTTACAAATCCATCGACCATGTCTGCCGTCTTCATCCATTTTGAACGGCCATAACATTATGAACACAGGCCTAATTGAGTAGGTCCTCCCTTTTGCCACCAAAACTGTACTTACTGGAACCAGCATTAACCTTTTCATCAATTTGAGCTACACTAGCGCTTCTATTGGATCACAGCCTTCGCTCCCCATGTGCACCAGTGAGCTTTCGCTCTGATACTGTTGCCGGTTTTCCATCCTTGGATCAGTTTTGGACCACTTCAATCTGGGAATAACCCACAAGAGCTGCAGTTTTGGACTTGCTCTGACCCAGTTATTTAGCCATTACATTTTGGCCCTCATTACAGTTGCTACCTAATGATGTATACATACAGATATACATCATTAGGTAGCAAGTTGATGTGTTGGAAGCAGGAAAAATTGGCAAGATTTGAGACGACTTCAAAACTTCAAAACTGCAGTTCTTGTGAGATGTTACTGGTCTGCATTGGTCATAACCTATAAAAAGTGATCCAACCAAGGACAACCGGTGAACTGGCGACAGGGCCGTGGGTGGCCAAGGCTCACTGATGCACTTGGGACGCAAAGGCTGTCCCGTGTAGTCCGATCCCATGAAGCACTAGTGTAGATCAACTTGATGAAAAGGTTAATGCTGGTTGTGATAGAAAGGGGTCAGAACACACAGTGCATCACTGTTTTGGTGGCAAAAGTGGGGGCCTACTCAATATTTGTCATAATGTTATAACTGATTGATGTATGAGTAGAAATACAGGATGTACAACATTAGATGCTGGCGTACAAATTTCTACATTTAAAGCTACAAGCTGTTGAAAGTGTGGTCTTGACTTTAAGGTACTCCTATTAAGTTTTAAGGCCCACAGATAACATTATTATTCACTATTGGCACTGGTTTTCCTCCAGTGGTATAACAAACTTTCTAATGTTGCTTGACCTGCATTCAGTATTTCCACACAATGTCATTTAGCATTATATTTAACCAGGCAGTTCACTTTCTTTTATTTTTTGGAAGTCACCCCACGACCCTTCACATAGCATAAATGGTAGAGAAGATGAAGTTGCTGACTGTTCTGACCTACCTTCACCCATGCTGCAGTGCAAGTAACGGTTATTAGAATACCATGGAAGGCCTCTTGTCCAATCAGATTGCCTGGTTGGAATTGTACTGTTGTATAATTAGAATCAGCTGGTTTAGTTAATGAATGGAACAAATATGCAGGTCAGTGGTTAAAGCATTGGACTACGGTTCAGAAGGTCCCAGGTTCAAATCACACAACTACCAAGTTATCCCTGTTGGACTCTCGAGCAAGACCCATAACCCTCAACTGCTATATAATGAGATAAGTCACACTGGATAAGGGTGTCTGTCAAATGCCTAAATGTAGCAGGACTTCTACTTTCTGAAGCCAGGATGTCTACCTCTGCACAAAAATGGCAATCACACAAGTGAATAGTGAACTTCTGTTTCAAAAATACAGGATCTTCAGGAAGGAATCAAGCAGGCATGGATTGAGAAGGTGACCCTATATTTATATATTAAATACTGATTGTTGTATAGCATTTTCATTACATAAAATAAATTATTCTTATAAACTTGATTGTCATTGTTTTAAAAATTCAAGAACGTCATTAAAATGTTGAATTTCAGTTTTGTCTCAATTCTTTTACTCTACGCTGTAAGCTTATACAGTACATCTTGTTTGTTTTTAGTACTATGGCCTGTGGGTCTTGATTTAATAACTAATGTAGCCAGTCTGGCCTTCTCCACCTTCTCCACGCTTAAAATAGGCCTTCACCTGAGATCAGCTTACAATGTACTTAGGGGTCTTAATGTTTATTTTTTTCCCGTTACTTTGCTATTGGGCTTCTTTTTTAGAATCCCCTTATTTTGTTCTGAAAGGGGCACAAATGGACCTTAGTTTCGGTTTGCTTCTAATAAAAGGCCCATTTTGTGTTTTATAAAGGGGGAATGAAATGAGGGAACAAAAATGTCTCTGTAGACATAATTGTGTTGAACAGTGATCACTGTATTTGACACATGTGAACAGAACATGATTTAATATATGTATGAATTTACTAGAATAACCCCTACAGTTCTACCTTGATCACCTCTCCAGTAATAGATAGGTTTTCTAGGTATTATAGAATCTTCATTTCAAGATTACTTAATGTTTTCTCAGTGTTGATGCAACATTTATATGTATGATCTCGCCCATATTTTTTTTCAAACATGCAAAGTTGTGTGATCAATTAAACAAATTGTTACAACACTGCATGTCTGTTATGCTACAGTTTTATCTTTTTAGAGCTTGTCAGTATATATTCTGGCAACTTGGCCTGCTTCATACCTAATCATCTACTGTATATTAGCAAATTTACCCTATATAATATTTAAATATTCAAGGACAATAATAACAATGCATACACTACTCTTGTGCACTTTTACTATTCTGCCCACATTACCGCTTGAAAGTCTGGGATCACTTGCAAAGAAAAACACATTTTCATGCAATTCACAAACAATTTTATCCATTACACAAACAATTAGAGTTCTGACTGTAATGGAGTTCTGTTCGGAATTCTGACTGTAATGGAGCGGTCAGCACAGTCTCTGGCTCTGAACCCTATTGAGCTGTTGTGGGAGCAGCTTGGCCATATGGTACGGAGGAAGACTCCATCAAGCCAATCCATCTTGTGGGAGATGCTCCAGGAAGCATGGGGTGAAATCTCATCAGATAATCTTGACAGCTAGAATGGCTACAGTTTGTCAGGCTGTAATTGCTGCAAAAGGTGTTTTTCTTCTTTATGAAGGCAAAGTTTGAAGAACACACTCATCATTTCTATCAAAATCATTATTTCTAACTCTAACTCTGACAATGTCAGCATGTCTTTTGGTCTTGTTTGGTCAGGTCTAAACGACAAAAGTGGCCCCAAAAGTGATCCTAAACTTTTGAGTGGTAGTGTATATAACGTATAAAATGAGACAAAAAACATTCTTGGGATTTAATTTAACATTAAATTTAATCAAATTTTTGAAGTAGGACATATACAGTAACACTTTTCTAGTTTTTCTTTTAGAATTGTATTTCTGTCCGTGCCTCTTGGAAATGGGGACCTTCTGGTGACTTTCTGGTGTAGTTTCCATATTTGTAAAGCTTGAGCGCTATAAATCATACTTATATTTACTGGATTCTTCAGTTGAAGTGGGATGCCCTCGGCTGTGAAAGAGTAAACAGATAACATATAGTATTGCATTTAAATGTGGATTTGTGGTGGCACGGTTGTGTCTTTGTGGGTAGCTACTGTGGTTATTTAATGGTAGGTCTAAGGCAATCCTATAAAAAGGTGAGGTTTTGTCTTGATTTCATTGGAATCCATTGCATATACAAATGTTATGTGATGGTTTTCTTCCTAGTCCTCTTCTTTTCAGTTCAGGACTGTCAAAAAAAGAAAATAAAAACGAAATTATCCACGATCACAGGAGCGCCAAGAAGCCGATCAGCCGTGCTTGTGGAGAGGTGGTGCCCTCCAGCATCATTCATAACAACACTCAGCAATAAATCCACAAGCAGAAGTGGAAACAAGAATCCTAAACATATGAACAAGAAAGACATGCATAGAGACACAACTACACACAATAAAAGCTAAGCAAGCAAACACAGCATGTTAAATAAGGTCATTAATTAGGAAGATTAAAAAAAAGTCAGGTCCATAAATTTTGGAACTTTTTTTTTTTTTGCATTTGCCCTCTGTACACCAACACAATGAATTTGAAATAAAACACTCAAGATGTAAGTGAAGTCAAGATTTTCAGCTTTAATTCAAGTGCTCTTACAAAAGTGTGGTATTAACTTTTAACATTAATTACAGGCTTTTTTGTACATATACTCTTATTTTGTGGACTCTCTAAATAATTGAACTAACATAATTATGAACATAAGAATTGCCTTTGACCCTATCATCCGGAGTTCGCTGGTTCGGTTCCCGGGTGATGCTGTACCTTCTCACAGTCGGAGGTCTAGAGAGAGCTGATTGGCCGAGCTCTATCACAGGGGAGGGATGAGAGGTACTTCGTGCTTCCACATTAATGACGGCTCTACAGCCAATCAGGGGCGCAAGCGGAAGGAGCGGATAGCGCTGTCCTCCGAGTGTGTTACGCCGCCCCCAACGGTGCGTGAGCGAGCCGTTTGAAAAGATGCGGTCGATGACGTCACGTGGGTCGGAGGAAACACGTGATAGTCTGCGGCCCTCCCGACTGAGTGGTAGTAGAAGCTTAATGTGGGAGCCCCCTAGTGACTGGGAGGAATTGGACACGACTAGATTAGGGAGAAAATCGGGGAAAAATCCAAAAAAGAAAAAGAAAAAAAGAATTGCCTTTGATACTTGAATGAAAATCTTTAGGAATCAGCAACTGCCTGAAATCTGGAACCCACGGACATGACCAAATCCTGAGTTTCCTCCTGCATTCAGCAGCTGTTTGTTTTGGGTCTTTCTGCCCTCAGTCCTGTCTTCAGTAAGAGAAAACCATGCTCTATTGGGTTGAGAGCAGGTGACTGGCTTGGCCAGTCAAGAATATCCCATTTATTTGCCTAAGTTGCTTCCATTGTATGTTTTGGGTCATTATCCATCTGCAATATTATGCAGTGTGCTATCAGTTTTTCAGTATTTAGCTAAATCTGAGCAGATATTTAGAGCCCTATACACTTCAGAAATCATCCTGTTACTATTATCAGCAGTCAAGTCATCAATAACCACCTGTTCCTTCCACTGGCAGTCATACACACTTACACCATATCACTCCCTCCACCCCATGTTTGACAGATGATGTGGTATGCTTTAAACCAATCTCCTCAAGAGTGTTCTTGACTTGGCTAGATGTTGTAAAAGGGTTCTTTTTCACTATGGACAGAATTCTGCCGCTTCCACTTTAATTGTCTTCCTTGGTCTTCCAGGCGCTTGGCTGCGGCTGACCTTGGCAGGTAATTCCTTCTTTTTAATATTGTTCCACACATGATGTATTTCCAGTCCCAATGTTTTTGCTATCTCTCTGATGGGTTTTATTTTGTTTCTACAGCCTAATGATGCCCTTCTCCACTTGAACAGACACCTCTTTGGACCTCATGTTGAGAGATCAAGTGAACAGCTCTCAATTGTAAACCAGCTCCAGGACAGACCTGGCCATGCAACTGGTTGCCAGCCTTTTGTTCCATTATTTATGAGCAAAAATGTCTGTGTATAAAAATGGCTGTAATTCCTGAATAGTTAATGTCACTCCTATAGTTAATTGTCAGACTCCTTGAATTAAAGCTGGAAGTCTTTACTTCGCTCGCATCTCGAGTATTTTATTTCAAACTGATCCTGACAGTGAAGCATGTTAAAGCACCTGCTGTGCAATGAAGGGGGAGTCGTAGAAAAATAACAGGTAACAAGTGATTGTGTACACAGGTGTGTGGTTTATAGCAGCCAATTTAGGTGCTTTCTCCCTCGAAGTAGGTTGCCAAACACCTGACAGAGCAAAAGGTGATTATACGTGTCTTGACCTGACCTGACCTGACTAGCCTAATAAATAGCTAGCCCAATAACATACAAATAGCAATTTACAGAATTGCATTGAAATCTCAAAAACAGGAAAACAGTAAACATATTTAGTGCTCTGTAAAATGTTTAGGAAAGACAGAGATTTCATCTTAATCCTCATGGGAAGCAAAGGCTAGGCTGTTTGGTCCAATCTTACACAAGACCTACTGTAACACACGTAACACCTACCAAAAATTGCTAATTTCCCTAATGGCAATGCTCACTTTTAGCAGGATAATGCACACTGCTGCACTGCAAAAGTGTTTAAGGAACGTGACAAAGAGTTCAAGGTGTTGACTTGGCCTCCAAATTCCTGAGATCTCAATCTGATTGGGCATCTGTGGGATGTGCTGGACTAACATGTCTGATCCATGAATGCGCCACTTTGCTTCCAAGGTCTTGTGTAGTCTACAGTATGCCTTGATGTTTCTAAGTTGTTTTGGTGACACAAGAGAAACTTACTCACTAGTCGGCATATAATGTGTAGAGATGTTAGTGGCAGATACTTTGGGTGATGTGGGTTGCAGGGTGGGGCCTCCATGGATTGGACTTGGATTAGACAGGATGCTTGATCTGATTGGGACCTGGAGAATTTGGAGGCTGGGTCAACAATCTAGAGCTCTTTGTCTGGTAGCCTGTGATATGCTGGGTGTTCTGATACCTTCCTACCATGGCCAGCATTTACGGTTTTGGTGGTTTATGATAAACTGGCTGTTTCAGGGGAATCGGTCCAGCCTGGCTGGCCTTTGGTCCTTGCAGTCATAGATGGGCCTTAAGTGGCCATGATCCTGTCACTAGTTTACTGGTATATAATTGATAATATTTATTTTTATTGACCTTGCCGTGGTGATAATGTTATAGCTGGTCAGTATATACTGTGTGTATGTGTATGCAGTTACGTTCCTGTGTTGGCTGCTTATTTGTTGAACTGATTCTCCCACTGGCATCTTGTGTGGTCTCAAGTATATTCGGCTTGAATTGAAAGAGCTATAAAGGGGGACTTTTTTTTTTACTTTGTTGGACATGCAGGAGATTGCAGGTATAGTTTGGGGCATGTCAGGACGGAGGACACAGCAGGCCCTTGGCACATTCCTCATTCTTCAGTTTGGCTCCTGACAAGACTTCCTCTCTCTCGCTCGCATTTTCTCTCTCCAATCTGATCTCTCCTATAATTTTTTTATTGACCTAAAACAAGGTTTTTCTATTTTAAATATTGGATATTTTTCATATCCCGTTTACATATCTACTGTTGTTAATTTTGTTCTAACATAGAGACCATATATGTTTATTCCTGAATCTTTCATTTTGTAAATTCAAATATCAGGTTTTTCTGAGGACCATGTTTAAAGCAACATGGTCCTCTTTGTCTTTTTCAGCTTCTGTAATCCTAAGATCCCCTTCTCACGAAGAAAGATTTAAACTTTCAAAAGTTTGCATGATGTTGTGGGAATAAGGGCAGAGGTTTGCTTGCTATAGCCTCTGAATCTCATACATGGGTTGGGGGACGATTGTTCAAATCCCAAATAAACAATTCTGTAACAATATTATGGTGAAGGCCTGGCTGTTTAAACTGAAGAAATATTTCATAAATATCTAAAGATGTGAAACTATATTGTATTTGAGGCCTCACCTAACTGACCAAAAAACCAGGATCATGTCTGCACCTGCATTGTTTTGGACCAACAACAGCAGCATGTCTTGGTGGGGATATACAGTATCAAGCACGCACTGCATCATAAGTATTTGATCTTTCACCACCATTTTTAAATAATAGAGCACTATTTCCACAATCTAATTCATGTCTAACTGTGGTCTGGTTACTGAAAAATTCCCTGTGTTGCTACAATGGTGGAGAATGCACCCCTGAACATGAATCCCAGCAAAAACATCAGCTTTTCCAGCACCTCATCTAGCAGGAGGCAGTCATCAAGGAGATTGCAGCTACAGTACTGTCCTTCTGTAAGCCTGCAGCCACTCCTCTTCCTAATACTCAGTGGGAAGAACAATGCCTTCTGTCAAGCCTGTCAGCAGATGATGATGTGGAGGTATTGTTGTACACCTTCAAGGCAGGGTTGGATTCATGGGGAGCTTCAGGTCTTGTAACACATTATCAGGCTGGAGAGAAACACCCAAGGATCATGTTGAGTGAGCTGATGTTTGCCGAGCACGGTGAGAATTAATCCCTGGCTTACCAGCCGCAGCCTCCACTTCTCTGCTCATAGGCATCACCATGGATGAAACACTAACCACTGAACTACTAGTTACAGGGAGTATAGTTTTATTGGCTTTGTAATTCTGCATGGCTGGACCACTCTCCTGCTCTACATAGCCTTGATACAAACTGAAGAACAAGGTTTTTCTTTTTTCCCCTGTCCATTTTTAAATAAAATATTATTTTCCCAAACACCTTTATGTCTTTGTCTGTGTCATTACCACCAAAATTCCCCAAAGTGCTGAAGAAATCCCATATTGTACACTTGTACAGATCGTAAAAGACATGTACAGTGGTCATCATACAATGGATGTATCAGGTCATTCAAGTCAAATATTTATGCTTCTCAGCAGATTAATACCTTTTTTCTGATTAATATGATAAGTTTTTACAACTTTTTAAACGACTGTCCTTCCAGGTTTTTAGAATGCGTTGGACAGTTCTCAACCCAGTCGTTTAATTTAAAATATTCTTACTTGTTTTCTTTGCTTGATATCGGTCTATATGTTGGTCATTTTGAAACACAATAGCATCTTTTTCACGACCATGGGATGCATCTTCCAACATAGTTGTTTAAATACTCATTGCATCAGTTAGAGTTAAAAGTTTAAAACCAAATGACACCTTTTTTTTGGTTGGTGTACATAATTAATAAATAGTACTTTAACGCATACGCCACTAGAATCTGTGTGGCCACCCTATGTTGATGATTGTCGCTGTGTGGAAAGTTATAACAGTAGGGAACAAGTTACACAGAGCTCCTGATTTCAAATGATATAGCTCTGGGGTTATCCAAAGGTATGTCACTGTCCACCGTACCCATATGTGAACCTTCATTAAACCTTTTGCAGAAATAGTGTACCAAGGTTGATGGTATATTATAACTTGTGTAGCCTGGCCAGAGCCTGAACTCAACCCCACTGGGACGAATTGGATTTCTGACAACACTTCTTCCGTGATATCATTACCCAACCTTTCTAATGATCTTGAGGTCGAAGACACCTGAAGTCCCACTGTCTTTCTCCAAACTGTAATGGGAAGTCTTACCTAAAAAGTGAAGAAAGGTTATTATAAGAGCAAAATTAGGACCAACCCCCTGTTAATGCCCATTGTTACAAAGGGGGGTTACACAAACGTCTAAGCAATGTTTTGCAATGAGAATAAGCTCTTTAAGTGCACACCTTCTACAAGTAAGAGCTGCCTACCTGACTAGCTTTTGCCATTAGACAGTAGATGTTCTGTCTCACAGCATGCATGTGCGGATTGGCAAATTCACAAGGAAATGGTTTAATTTGGAGGCAAACCTCCTCAGGAAAAAGGAAGTTGATCTGTTGGAGAACAGACAGACAAGTCATTGTCCGTTGTGGTGGGGCAGACGACAGGAAGTGTTGATGTGTGATTGGCCAAATATAGCAATTAAAAGCTGCTGTTATGAATGATATACTTTGCATTCAGACCATAAGTGCTGTTGACTATTATTACTATTATACATTCTGGTCTTACTCATGGTCACTCCATGCCTGCTATCTACAGTATGAGACCAAACTCACTGTCCAAAATGCAAGGTTTGTTGTGGAACATTGTGGGTCTGGCTCCACCAAACTATCACAAACTACTGTCTTCCTACTGTAAGAGTGTGCATGCTACTTTTATATATTGGTTGTATTCTCAAAACAAAACACAAACAAATGATGTGGCAACTGAATTCGAATTTTGCGTTAAGCAATTTGTGCAACGTGATATATTAACCAAAGAAGGGTATAAAAATGAAGTTGCTCTGGTTGTGGCTATAGTGTTGGAAGACTTTCTTAAAACTAGTACTACAGTAGCACCTCTGCGTATGGACTTAATCTGTTCTGTAGGTGAGCTCTTAAGACGAAATTTCATATTGCGAGACGCATTTTCCATAGAAAATAATGTAAAGGCAGATAATCCAAGTATTAGGTATCAGGAACATTAGTTAGGTAAGTTCACGCAGGCTAATCACATCTTCAAGTCAATAAACTTAAGAAGGAGTCGGATAGGAAATGGATGACCTAAAGATGTAAGGGTTAATTTTGCTTCACTGAATGCTTTACTGTATTGTATTATGCATCCAGAAAGTAACGACCTTAGAAGCGATATATCAAAAACTTTTCTGTTGATGGCATTACTCCCACATTATTGGAATCTATAACAAATAGGACTCTCTCTCTTCTAAATCCCAGTCTAACTCAAGGAATAAGTTTGGTTTGTTTGGGCATCCTGAATTGGGGATGTGATGGATCAGATTGAACTACTTCCCTCTGCAGACAAATGAACTGTTAAGTGGTTCCAGCACTGGTGTCTGGTTGGTGTTATGTTATGTTGTTATTTTTGGAGCATTGCTGTGGCTGTGACTAGGTGTTTCTGTCAAGGCTGTCAGAAACACTAAATTAGCGCGGGGACAGATGAACACAGCACCCCTTCACCTCTTGTGTGTGTGTGTGTTTCTCATAAAAGTATGCATTATAAGGACTTTTATATACACTATGACTAGTGAAACTTCAAAATAAATGGTAAAGGAAGCTTAAAGAAAACAAAGTAGTCACCAATGAGTATTTTATGGTCATGTGATTAGTAATTGGTCTACACTAAATGTCTTTTATTTTTCTTTACGCCTTTTTTAAGTATGCCAATACATTACTCTTTATTCATTACTCAGTGATAGTTCATCTGAAGGGATGCTATGGGAGCATACAATTATGTTCACCATCTGTAATTATCCCTAAATGCAACTAGGGATAGTAAATATATCCGTACCACCCTTAAACTGCATGCAAAGTGGTTTACAACCACAAATACCTCAGAGCAGAAATGGCGCACTACCACTTTCAGCACATTATTTCAACTAAGATAGCCAGCAGGTGTTTTGCATGTGAGCACAGGGTTCTTCTTCTTATTATTTATTTATTTCATTTTATTTAGTCTATTTTTGTTTTTATTTTTTTTACATGTAATAAATTGTTTTCATCATTGCCTCTCTTTTTGAAGCAGAGAATTTGGGTAATACTACAGTACATAGTACAACCATGAATAAGTCTTTGCTATGTCTGCGTGCTGTATGGTTGAAAGTTCAATTATATAGCAGGAAATGAGTTTTAATTAATATAATCCACTTTCACTGATGGATGCTGGGGTACAAAACAGTTCATGTCAATTTCAATCCTAAAATTATTGAGCGAGTCATAAGAGATCACAGAGAAACTGCCCGCATCACTCCAGTCCAAAGGCATCTTCACGGTCATTGGGTGAAACTGTCCTTAGTCACCAAAGGCATCCCCAAGCAAACATCATGGGGTCATCCTCAGCAGCAGCTAGAGGCCTCCATGCAACTACTGTAGAACTCCATGGATAAGCCGTTGATGTTTCCTGTCTATTACACAGACCGCTTGAAATCTGGGGAATTGGGAGGCCAAGTCAATACCTCAAACTCTTTTTGTGTTCCATAAACCAGTCTTAAACCATTTTTACAATGTGGCAGAGTTCATTACCCTGCTGAATGAGGTCACCGCCATCATGGAATATGGTTTCTATGAAGGGGTGTACTTGGTCAAGAACAATGTTTAGGTAGGTGGTACATGCCAAAGCAATATCCACATGAATGCCATCATTCAAGATTTCACAACAGAACATTTCCCAAAGCATCATACTTTTCCATCAAACAAGCCTTTTTAGTGCATCCTGTGCATAGTGCTTCCTGGTGCCATCTCTTAACAAAGTTAACAACCACATGCACCTGGCTAATAACATGATTTATCAGATCAGGCCTTTCTTCTTCCATTGTTCCATGTGCTTCTGTATGTCAACATGGGGCACCCTGACAGGTCTGCAGCTACCATACGCAACAAACTGCAATGCACAATGACACCTTTCTATGGAAACCTACTTTTTTTCTACATTAGACCTTGAGCCTTCATTCTCCGCATATATCAACAAGCGATGGCTGCCCATGACCATGTCTCTGGTTCACACCCTTTGATCACTTTTGATAGGTCCTGACCACTGCAACCTGGAAACATCCAAAAAGACCTGCAGTTGTGGAGTTGGAAGGATCTAGTCATCTAGCTATTACAGTTTGTCCCATGTCAAGGTCACTCAAATCCTTACATTTGGCAATTTTTGCTGCTTCCAACACATTAACTTCAGGGCCAAAATGTTTACTTGCTGCCAATTATTGTTATGCACTTCACCTCTGCATATACACTCCCTGGGCACTTTATTAGTTACATCTTGCTAGTACTGGTTGGACCAGCTTTTGCCTTCAGAACTACCTTACTTCTTCATGGCATAGATTCAACAAGGTGGTGGAAAAATTCCTTTGATATTTTGGTTAATACTGACATGATAGCATCGTGCAATTGCTGCAGATTTGTCAGCTGCACATCCATGATGTGAATCTATGGAAAGGTGCTCTACTGGAGTGAGATCTGGTGACTGTGAAGGCTCATTATCATGTTCAAGAAACCAGTTTAAGATGATGGACATAAAGGGATCGACATGATCATCAATGATTCTCATTAGGTAGCCTAAGTGGCAGTTGACTGAACAAATCTGAACTGTTCAAGGTAGGATTGATCAATGCTTTCATGTTGTTTATGCCAAATTCTGGTCCTACCATCTACAGTAAATGTTGCAAGAAAAATTGAGAGTCATCAGACCAGGCAATGTTTTTTCATCATCTACGTATTGTCCAACTTTGGTGAGCCCACATGAATTGGAGCCTCAATTTCCTGTTCTTCTGCTGCTGTAGCCCATCTGCTTTGCAGTTTAACAGATAGTGTTTTTAGAGATACTATTTGTCATACCTGAGTTGTAACAAGATGTTATTTGAGTTACATTACCTTTTTATCAGCTCAAACCAGTCTGGCAATTCTCGTCTGTCAACAAGGCATTTTCACCCAGAGAACTGCTGCTCACTGGACATTTTCTCCCTTTCAGACCATTCTCTGTAAACCCTAGACATGGTTCTGCATGAAAATCCCAGTAGATCAGCAGTTTCCGAAATACTCAGACCAGCCTGTCTGGCACCAACAACCTTCTACTATGCTGAATCAAAACAATATGCCAAGGATTGAATAGGATTCCCTTGTGCCATCCGGACACCACTTGCCCCCTCAGGCCCTGACTCCACAAGACCTGTGGGTGAGCAGGGTGGGGCTTTTGTGGATCAGCCTTGTGGATCAGTCTTTGCTCAATTGTGGAGAATTTTGAGTTGGGTTAGCGGCCTTGTCAGTTTCGTGATAAAAAAAAACAGTTTGCTTTGAAGAGTTTGATATGATAATGATATTACCTCTATAGTAAGGGTTGTGTGGCTTTCAGGCAGATGGAAGGTGCTATAGTTGGCATAATTTAATGACTATCACTAATAACACAAGGATCCACCTGAAAGGATAATTCTCAGGTTGAATCAGCCACATTTTTTATTACAAATGAAAGCCATTTAACACTCTACATATCTTTATGTGAATATCTTCCGAAATCTTTAAAAAAAAATTACGACTGTATTTGTTATTTATTAATTGTATACATAATTTTTTTCACCTATACACACATGGCTCATTGTGCACTGGGTCACACAAACAGCTGCTGTATTTCAGTGCCAAGTTTAGGGTTAGGATTACACTTCATTTGTGTAAGTTCACCAACATGGTCTGTGTCGCCCATGAATGGAAACATTGTAATGCACGAGCACCCAAAATACTTCTAATGAAAACTCATAGTAAGACCCTCTCAGATGAAACATTGTTTTTAACATAATAATACAATAGTAACTTTAATCTGCTCTATATGTTTTACCCATGGTAGCCACTTCATGGATTATAAGCTTATGACAAATGACCGAACTGTGATTACAACCACTCGCTGTCCCTTGCTCAAGGTAAAGCATTCTTTGTCACAGCAACACACTCTACTTACACTAGTCCGGCGTAGACAAATTCAAGTTTTTTTCCCCCCATGAGGCCCACTTTCCAGTTTCTGGGCTGCTTGTACAACCTGACCAGTACAGCAGAGCAAATAAGCAAACTTTTTTTTACCTTTTCTAAAGGGCACCACATTGGATAATTTAATATATAATGTAATGGGCCCTTTTTTTCTTTCTTTTTTTTTTTATTTATCATGGATGCCCTTCCTGCTATGACACACTCATTTCTGTGACAGAGGCATCCTGGCAGTGGCATGGCTCCAACCATAACCCTTCAATCAGCAACCCAGAGCATCAACTGCCTGAGCCACGACTGCACCCCAAAAATGGATCACTTCTTTATATGACTATTGAATTATTTTAGTCCCAATCTGGCTTTGGTAAGTGTTGTTTTTGAGGGCGGGGGTCCCAGAAGGAAATGAATTGATTTATTTGTGCCTTTTTTGCTCTCGCCCCTTACCTATTCCCTCTACCCACCTCTTCTTGCTGCAATCCTTTCACACCGCAAAATTGAAAAGCTACAGTAAGAGCATACGGTATAAGCATATAAAGTTGAAATGCAACTATGAGTAATAATATATTAAAATTACAACATATCATTCTGTTCTAATATTTAAGCTTCTAAGGGTTTAAAATTACATATAACTAAATGTTTAAAATGCCCGTGCATTTCTGTTGAAAGCATAAGCAAGTTTGATTAGCACAGACTCTTTCCAAAAGACAAAAATACAGGCAATGACCCATGGCTTCTAAATGATCGTGTCAATATAGAGACAAGAATACTTTAGGGAATTTATTTGCACTAACTAACTAACTAAACCATCAGTAAATTCTCAATTGGAAAAGAATATAAACTAACTTTAAAAACACACAAGTCTTCAGAGCTCAAAATCTTAGAACAGTGTTTGCCCAAGAGAAACTCAGAGTAAAAAGACAATGCATCAAGATGTGTAACTGTAGAGACCCAAGACCACATCAGCCACTACAGTGGTCTTTCATCGTGCTAGTCCCAAACCAGGGTTTGATTTTTCTCATGAGGATGCTCTCAGTAGTGCAGGTGTAAAAAAAGTTCCTTAGCACCTTGGAAGGCAGTCTTTCAAGTCTTTCAAGCATCTAAGGTGGTAGAGTCACTGCTGGGCCTTCTCCACCATGGTGATGATGTGATAGGACCATGACAGGTCCTTCCTCATATAAACACCAAGGTAACAGGTGTAGCTACTATTGAGGTAGCTGTCCACTTTCTCCACTGGGATCTCATTAATGACTAAGGTCTGGAAGCTCCTCTCCTGCCAAAGTCCCCTATCAACTCCTTTGTCTTGGTGACGTTCAGAATGATGTTTTTCCCTCGGCACCAATCCTCCAAGTTGTTAATCTCCTCCAGATAGGCGTTCTCATTGTCGTCAGAGATCAGGCCAACCAAAATGGTGTCGTCAGCAAACTTGATGATGGTAGTGGCCACAAAGTCATACCTGTACAGTGAGTAAAGCAGGCTCAGGACTCTGGGGGATCCAATAATAATAATAAGAAATAGAAATAGAATGGACTGTTTAAAGTACATGGGGATTACCAGTCGAGACAAAGAAAGGTTGATTAGACCACAGGTGCTAGCTGGTTGGTGAGGTTCTAAGGATCCAATCTGTCCTCACGTCATGCTCAGAGATGATAAACGTGTTCCTGGTCTTAACGTTCATCCTTTTGGGTGTTGGTGTTTAATAGACCATTATCAACCAAAGTCCTTGCCATAACCTCCTAGAGCCACTCTGTTGGAGCTGTAACTCAAGTTTTCTCCTGTCGCACTGCTTTGCCTTCTTTACCATTCTGTGAATGCAGCCTTTTACATTCCAATGTTCCCAGAAGCAAGTCTCTTGTTGTAGGCTGCAGTCTGAGATCTCAAAGCATCACAGATATTTTTATCCACCCAGGGCTTCTGGTTGGGAAACATTTTAATTGTAGTTTTTGGGTGGTATCATCCACCAACCTCCTGATGAATTCAACAATCGCTTCTGTAAACTGCACAATCCATGAGCTGGACAATCTGTCTGGAGTTAACCTCTGGCATTAGAAGTTGTTTGCCACTGGGCACAGACACTGGGGTACAGACACTGGGGCACAGACACTGGGGTACAGACACTGGGGTACAGACACTGGGGTACAGACACTGGGGTACAGACACTGGGGCACAGACACTGGGGTACAGACACTGGGGTACAGACACTGGGGCACAGACACTGGGGCACAGACACTGGGGCAACAGATGCCTCAATGACAGCAGCAACACAAATCAAATGTTAAGTTTAACACTGTTTTAGTGCCATTCAGAAGACATATTATGACCACTTTCACAATACATGCATGCAAACAAAATCAATATTATGTTTACATAATGCATACACACTGTAGGAACATGATTCTGATAAACAAATATCATGCTAAATAAATGATAAATTTTTGCAGTAATAATAATAATAATAATAATAATAAAATAATAATGTCTGTAAACATTTTCTAACATTTTCACAACATTTTCCTCACAGTTATGCCATGTTTTCTCATGTAATCGCTTCTTCTATTTTATTTTTGCACGTTGCCCCATATTATATCTGCGGTATGTTGATTTTGTGTAAAGCTGTGCTATCAAAATACCAGATTTTCCTTCAGCTGATCCTCATCCATCAGCATCCTCTTTCAAGCTGATTTCCTGGAACAAAGTATCCTTCTTGTTCTCCAGCTCCTATATGTTTTTGCTTATAATATCATTGGGTCAGGAGACCATAGAGGAATAAATACAGCCTTGTTTTGGTGGGTCAGGGGGGGAAAAAAGGTCTCATTTTCAACTAGTGGGTAGTATTAGGTGGCACTGTGGCTTAGTGGTTAGCACGGTCACCTCACACCTCCAGGGTTAGAAGTTTGAACCTTGCCGCTATGTGTGTTTGTATGTTCTCGTGCTTGGTGGGCTTCCTGCAGGTTCTCCGAGAGTCCAAAGACATACATTGTAGTCTGCCAGGCAATGCCGAATTGCCTGTAGCGTATGACTAGATGTGTGTGCTTTTGCTCTGATTGACATCCCATCCAGGGTGCATCTTCCATGCTCCCCATGATTTTATATAGGATAAGCTCTAAAGATAATGAGTGATGAGTGATGGCTCACTTCTTACTTTCAAAATGGTAAAGCAAAATGAAGGTGTTACCCATAAAAAATTCTACTATGGTATGTACTATAATACACCATCGAATTGCCGTAGAACAAACACTCCATTGTAGATAGGGTTGTTCCGATTCCGATACTGGTATCGGAAATGCTGCCGATACCACAAAAAAAATCTGGCATCGGAATCGGCGAGTATTTGAGTCCAC
>JAQMYK010000013.1:10158077-10169719 GCA_030014345.1 Clarias buthupogon | reverse complement strand
TAGATAGATAGATAGATAGATAGATAGATAGATAGATAGATAGATAGAACACTCCGACTCTATCAGCATCAGTCTGCCGGTGAACCTGATGAGACTTGTATTGCCTGTCAGTGCCAAGGGTTAGCATATCTTCTGCAATGGCCCGTCAACTAAAATGTGTTGTGTTATATAAAGTTCACTATAGAGTATGTAGAGGAAAAAGTGGCCTTGCAGAGACTTGTCCTTTTCTTTCCTAATTTTTTCCCTTTCTTTTTTGTTTAACCCTGTTTAATTGGCTAGAATGTCAAATGACAGAGGGGTGTTCTCTAAGTGAAGACTTTAGATTAGATTAGATTAGATTCAACTTTACTGTCATTGTAAAAGGTATTTGCACAGAGCCAGTGAAATGCAGTTAGCATGTAACCAGAAGAACATAAAAGGCCTTTTTTTTTTTTTTTTTTTACAATAAATAACAAATATGGTAAATGAGAGTATGGGTCCAAATGTACAGGGGTACATTTACATTTAGGTGTTTGGCAGATGCTCTTATCCAGAGCGACTTACATTTTTTTTTTCTTTTTTTTTTTTTATATATCTCATTACACATCTGAGCAGTTGAGGGTTAAGGGCCTTGCTCAAGGGCCCAACAATGGCAACTTGGTGGGGTTTGAACCTGGGATCTTCCGTACCATAGTCCAATGCCTTAACCACTGAGCTACACCTGGCCCTGGGTACATGTTCAGGTGTCTATAAATAGAGCCAGGAAATGAATGATTCCCTCTGCATTTGGGCACAAGGGCATGCTTTAGAAATGTTATTTGGGATTAAGAGATGTGTGCACTGTGACTCCATTGTGAGTGCATTCAGGTTATCCAACTCTTAAGATGCACACAAGACCTTATTGTATTGTACCACATACTGTAGATATACAACAGTTGTCCAGATACAAAATAACATAGATAAGATACTTTTATCATAATCCTTTCATAACTATTAACAAGCTGTCATGATCATTTTTTTGTTACTCAGTTTCCCAACTGAGCCAGTGTTTGGTATCAGAAAAAGAAGGGATACCACAATATGTATGGACATTGTGTACAAATGACACACTATCTGTTAGGAATCAGAGTTTTGTCCCAGGGCAACTGGGCCACCTTTTCAGTAATTACTAGTTGGGACTTTAATCACATACAATTTTCAGTTTTAATGGTTCTCTTCTACCAAGAGGCTGTGCATTGACCATTTAGGATTTTGCTGACTATAGATGAATTTTCCCACAATTTCCCCAAAATCTTTGCAAAACGTTTTTTAGTTGTTTGGCTACACATACAGTATGTAAATCTAGTTTATAGGCATTGCATGCTGCTTTACAGCACATTTTTTAGACTGAAAGAGCTTGAGGAATGCACATTTTATCTGGAGTTAGAATGTGGTATAGTCTGGAATTTTATTCTTTGGAACACAGACAATGTGTAATTCTTGTTTATTTCTAGATTTTCAGGTTTAGTATGATTACTCCCCAAAATATGGATTCTCCATATCCGTGTTAATCTTTTTAATAATTGGTAGAAAGACAAAACTATACAATTGACAGTGTTCGTAGATCAGTACATTTAATAACCTCAAGACTTGGTGTATACATATGTATATGTATAACTGGTGTAAAAAACAATAGGTTTATTATATTTTAAATAAATGTACTGTAGACACTGGAGACAAACACAACCATTCATGGCAAACACATTTTAACTACACAAGTCTGTCCATGGTGCTGAAATCAACGTGTAATAGAAATAAAAACCATATGCCATATGCTTAAATAATACTGGACGTAGATGTTTGTGGACCACTACAGTCACTCACTGTAATGCAAAAGTGATTAGGTTACGTTAGTTTTGGGATTCTGTACACGCATAGTTATATATTTCTACCTACAGTATGGAATTCTCTATTCTGATCAGAGATTAATAGGATTTTGACTGGAAGGCAACTCATGTGTATATTAATGCACTCAATCTATTGTTTCTATAGTAGCAGGTTTTAACATCTTATGGACGGGTGTGTTTTATGGCAGCTTGTTTTTTGTGTGTTTTATGTACAAGTGAAGCTTGTGAGGGAGAAAGTGTGTCTAGTTGTAGCTAGAAGCATGTGTGTGTAATCAATGTCTAAACATAATGTACATACATACAGTACGTTACACTTCGGAAGGGTCAAATTGGCCAGATTATTGAGCTGCACCAAACAGACAACAACTAGAGAGATTAGAAATGACTGGAGCTGGGGTTAAGAATAAAAAAAATAAAATAAAAAAAAACTCATGAATGTTGATCACTTAAACACTTGGTGGAGTTGCATGGTAAAGATCCACAGTAAAGACCATAACTATGTTTAATAGTGAAAGAAAGAGCATTTCCATACACACCCACTGTGATGAGAACTCACCTCATGTGATTGGGACTAAATAGCTGTGTTCATTAGAAAGTTCAGAAAAAAAGGCTAAAGATTAGACCTCGGAGCAGTGGAAAAGGGTCATGTAGACTAATGAGTCCAGATTGGCCATATTTCATAGTGATGGGTGCAACAACTGATGTGTGCTGGAGAAAATGAGTTCTTTTGGTAACTTCATCAAATTTGTTCTTTTCTATTTTTATGCAAAACTCAGGAGTCTACATTAGGTTTTTTGTTTCCATCTGAATATGGTCTATGGTCTGTCCTGTACAGCTTTCTTTAGAGGCATGCAAATATTCTTCTGCAAGTTTTCTATGTTTTGAAATAGTGAATGGTTTTGTACATAATAATAAAATTTTTAAGACTTTTGTTCAGTAGTGTTTATAAATATGCAGACATACAGTCCACTACCAAGCAAAAGTTTGGACACACTTGTAATTCCATGGTCTTTCCTGATTTGAATTTCTTTCTACATTGTAAAACAATGGTGAAGGCATCCAAAATGTGCAATAATTTACTTTGAACAATTGATATTAAAATGTGTCTGCTACGTAAAGCCTTCAAAATGGCTCGAATCTGCGTTTAATTGTTAATTGGTGATCTCTGAGGATAGTAATTTTAAATGAACTTCTCTGCAACAGAGGTACGTTTTGGTCTTGCCTTCATGGGATGGTCTTCATGAGAGCCAGTTTCATCATGGTGCTTGATGGGTTTTGCAAATGCACTAGATAATACTGTTCTTGAAGAACTTTTTCAGAACAGCTGACCTTCATGTCTTAAAATAACAACAGACTGTTGTTGTTTGTTGTTGTTACTTACAGTAAATACCTATTGCCAGAGGTGTTATTTCATAGTTTTGTTCTACAATCTACGTAGAAATACATCACAAAACAAAAAACATTGACTTAGAATGCATGTCCAACTTTTGACTGGTACTGTATATGTATATATATATATATATATAGTATTATGCAAAATTCTTGAGCTACTGTATGCCTCATTTCTTCATAATTTGCTTGTAAAGGGCCATGTGTTCATATATTTTTAATGTACTCTTGAGGAATAGTTCTTCAGGCGTCTTGAATAATTTTTTTTTGTTTTGGCTCTCATTTTTGGCAAGTTTTTTGCTCTTATTTTCAGTCCAATTTCTGTACCTGAGCAGTTTCAGGGGCATGTTTTGTGTTTGTTAAGCCAAACAGTGACCTATGAATAATTTAAGCGTAAAAAACTAAATCTAACTTAAGTAAGTGAGAAAAATGTGCAGATGATGACAGATGATCAGGCCAATGATTAGTATTAGGGATGAGAATTATGAGAAATGGACTGATATGATATCACAATACCAAATTTACAAAACGAGCTAGCTAACTAAGACACCTAATTAGCTGACTAGCTTAGACAAAACAAGTTAACACCATAAAAAAACAAAACTATCTAAGAACTGTATAACCGACAAAAAGACAGCAAGAAACAACATAACGTGCACATGCATTTGTGCAAACCAGCAACAACACATCATAATGCAAAATAATTTTATAAATATCCCAAATCAATATAAATTTTTTTAAAATTTTGTTACAATTCTGAACGAACTTAGCAAATAATTAATATTTAAATAATAAATGTTTTGCTACCTGTCAATATTTGAATAGTTTAGACCCTGCCACCTGTAAGATTTTAAGAAATTGCAACATTTTCCCTCCTCAAATGCAAACATAAACAAAGTAAAAAGACATTTTAAAAAAATTTGATTTTGGATTCTGTGTAACAATATTTTAACTCTGACTCAAAAGAAACATGAAACCCACTGGTTATTGGGCTAAATGGAAAAAAAGGCTTTGGTTTGCTAGGGAGCATCAAGATGGACAAGACTGGACAAAGGGGATTGACCTGAGGCCTTGGCTGGAAGGCTGATATTAATGCACTTATTATAATACTTTATTGTTTTTTAGGAGCAGGTTACCCAGGGATTTCTATGGTCAATTTAAGAATGGATTCCAGTAAATATAAATTTTTTGGGGGAGTTTTTGGAATGGCCCTTAGAGTCACCTAATGGTTTGATTGGCTGAATATTGTAGCAATGCAAATTCGACAGCATTAGAGACAATGGGACATTGTTGATATTAGGTTGTTTTTGAAAGTTAAACCTTGGATTGTGAGCATAATTTGTTCTGGAAGCATGCATGTTTATCAAAGCACTCATATATCAAAGCACTCATATATCTAATTTCCCCATAAGAAAAAATGCTTTATTAATAATGCTTTACGTGCACACATACTGTATACATGGTCACGGTGTTATAGTAAACAGTATATGCGCGCATGGATGTTGGCTATACAAGTGATGCACTCATGCTGAGACTGAGCATAGAAGCCGATTACCCACAATACTGCTCGTATTTCAAGACCTCGCTCGTTTACCAAGTTAAAATTTATATTATGCTCGTCTTGCAAAACACTGCCAGACCAAGGAACTTGCAATTCAAGGTTTTACTGTATTACATTGATGAAATGACATAGCACCAACATTGACCACATTACATTGATAACCTTGTTAGAATGAACCCCTAATTTTTGAGATCCGTTCTGTGAAAAAAATACATTTGCATTGTTGATGTTATGCAGAAAATCATATTACTGTACAGGAGCATAAATACTTAGCGAAGCTTTATGGGATACGGAAGTGTAGCAGCGATATAAGAGTGTCTTGCCTAAATCAAGAACAATATCGTTCACTGATTTTTGACAATCATGTTGTATAATAACCTTTTGTTCCCACCTCTGTGTGCATGCAGTTTGCATGTTCTCTCCCTTCTTGGTGGGTTTCCTCCCACAGTCCAAAGACATGCAGATTAGGCTAATTGGCATTACCAAATGGCCCGTAGTGTGTGAGTGTGTGTGTGCTCTAAGATGGATTTGCATCTTGTCCAGGGTGTAGCCTCCCTTGTTCCCTAAATTTCCTGGGGTGGGCTCCAGCCCTCCCGTCACCCTGTATACAAGATAAAGTGGTACAGACAATGAATGAGTGATAACACTAAACAGATGAGCAAGCCATGTGCAGACAGCTGTTGTGTCATCCTGTTCTCCAGTGACTGAAGTTAATGTTTTGTTAAGCCATATATGCGCATAAATGCTATATGTAAATGTTGATATTCCATTGTTTATCCCATTGTTTTGGGATAACTCATTCGACATTATGTGAGGTGTAACGTGGAGGTGGACACAAGTGCAGGTAAGTAAGACAGGATTTATTAATCTAATAACAAAAAGAAAACATCGGCAAACGTCGATCGGCAAAACATGCACACTAGGTAATCAGAAAATCAGAAGCCAAAATACCGGATCAAAGTCATACAAAAAAAAGCTGAAAAGCTCTCACAAATACAGAGGTAACGTCCGAAAATCTCACGGGAGTGAGATTACTGTATTTCTGGGTTGCTGGGTCTTGTGAAAAAATAATGTACTCTTAAATGGAGTTTCAGGATGTAGAACAGAATATCTTTAGAAAATCTAATCAGATATCTTACATATCACAAGAGAAAAAGTTTTCTCTGCTGATTTATGATTTTGATCTACATCCATGGCTAACATATAAGGTACTCGCAGGTAATCGCCTGCAGATGCTTTTCACACCTAATTCTCCAACCCTACAAGAGAAAATGGCTCAGATTCTTGTGCGTGTGAGTCCTTTTTTATGTTTATTTAATCTTACATTAGAACCTTGAAGGCCAAGAGAGCATGCAGGTCCTCACAAGCCCTGGGTTTGGTGTAAACCTTTTTTTGGCTTTGCAACCACACACACAGACACATACCAGTCCTTTCTCCTTATTAATCCTGCATAGTATCATGTTTTCTTTTTTTGACCCTATTCTACAGAAATGGGTGTAAACGCTCTGGTTTCAGCCTCCACCCAGTTCTGAATTCAGATGCATGGACTGTGATAATTTTGTCCTCAGCAAGGCTTTATTTCCATCTCAGCATGCTTTTTTCTCTCTCATTATTTCTTTTCAGACATGTAGAACAAAGCAGACAGAGCACCAATACATTCATTGATTTTATATCTACTACTACTATAAAATATTGATCAAGGTTTGTCTTTTATGTATAAATACGTACAATACTGCACAAAAGTTTCAACGCAGCTTCTAACTTAATGTTTTTTGTTATGTGATTTATTTTCTACATTCTAGAACAATACTGGAGTATGGAAACTCCATAACATGTATGGAAATAGTTAATTAAGTCTGTTGTTATTTTAAGACACAAAGGTCACCTGTTCTGAAATAGTTTCTGCAAGTTGTCAAATGCATTTGCCAAAAAAAACGTTTTTTTAGACAGATGAGGTTTCTCCTGTCAACCCTTTCAAGCAAACTGTACTTGTGCAATCTTCTTCTAATTGACTTTAACATTTACAGTATAACATGCTTAGTGAGGCCTGAGGAGTCTGAGATGTACGTAGATGTTCTCTGAGCATTGCACAGTCTGACCTTGGGGTGCATGTCCTGAGACGACCACTCCTTGGAAGATTTGTCTTGAATGCTTTCCACTTGTGAATAATTTTTCTCACTGTAGAACATTGAACTCTTGAATCCTGTGGAACCAGTAAAGTGGTACTTAGTATTTCCTGCATATTTTTCATACTTTTTGGCTTAATTTTGTTAAATAAATAATGGCACAGTGAAAAAAAGTTATATGTTGTTTGCCTAATACTAAGACAGATCATTCTTATTGTTTTATTAAATGATTATATATTTTTACACATTTTACACAATACCAGTCAAACGTTCACACCTTCACAAAAGGACACACCTCCTCCTTCAGGGTTTTTTCTTTATTTTTATTATTTTAACCTTGTACGTTAATACTTGTTGTTTAATACTGTTAAACAACCCAGAACATTTATATTTTAGGTTGTCCAATGTATCTACATTTAGCTTTGATGACAGCTTGGCACACTCATGGCATTCTCCTAGGGTTAGGGGTTAGCGTTTATATATCCTAACCCTAACCCTAGATTCAAGAGGTAGTCACCTGAAATGGTTTTCAGTTCACATGTGTGTCTTGTCAAGAGTTCAGTTGTGACATTTATTGTCTTCTTAATATGCTTTAGACCGTCAGTCGTCTTGTGCAAAATAAGGGTGAGTATAGAGTTAATAGCCCCATTAGTGGTACTACTGTACTATCTACTTCACAAATCCAAATTATGGCAAGAAACACTTAGTTAAGTAAAGAGAAAAGACAGTCCAACATTACTTTAAGAAAAAAGGTCAGTCTAATAAATGTGAAGAATGTTAAATGTATCCCCAAGGGAAGTTGCCAAAACTATCAAATGCTATGATGAATGATTAAAATCCCAGGCAAGAGCTACCACCGCTGCAGAGGATAAGTTTATTAGAATGACCAGCCTCAGAAACTGCGATTTACAGCACCTTAGACTAGAGCAAACATAAAAGTCGACATCCACAGTTCAGAGAAGACTGCGTGAGTCTCTTCGGAATCATCTTCGGAAGTAAAACAATCAGAAGAGACTTGCTTGGGCCAAAAAACACAAGGAACATTAGATCAGTGAAAAAATGTCCTTTGGTCTGATGTGTCAAAAATTTAAATTTTGGAGTTCTTTTCTGTGTGTCTTTGTTAAACATAGAGAGGGTGAACGGACGGTTCCTGAATGCGTGGTGCCGGTAAGACAATGACCTCAAACACTCTTATAGGTTATGTAAGAGCTATTTGTCCAAGAAGGATAGTGCTACATCAGATTATCTGGCCTCTACAATCACCCCATCTAAATCTTATTGAGATGGTTTGGGATGAGTTGGAAGAGTGAAAAGCATGAAAAACCACCAACAAGCACTCAACACCTCAGGGAACTCCTTCAAGATTGTTGGACAACCGTACCAGGTGACTGCCTTCTGAGGCTGACTGCGAGAATGCCAAGAGTAGACAAAATTGTCAAGAAGTGAAAATATAAGACATATTCTGGGTTATTTATTTTTTTAATCAATAGACTGATTTATTTTTGTTGACTACATAATTCCATTTTTTTTTTCTTTCACATTTTGCATTATTTAGTACTTGGTTAAAGCACCTTTGGCAGCAATGACAGCCTCAAGTCTACTTGTGAAACACCTTTCACTTGGAAGTTTTGTCCATTCTTCTTGGCAGAATTGTTCAAGCCCAACCAGGTTGAATGGGCAGTGCACAGAAATTTTCAGGTCTCTCCAGAGATTTTCTGATTTAATGATTGGACAAGATCCATCCTATGCTTGATGAACTTAAGAGTGGTGCCTCCACTTATAAATCATATGACGTCATTGCTTCAGAATAACACAGGAAAGATGAAAACTATCGAAAAACAGTAGAAGAGTGGAAGCTCGCTTTTATGATACCTTTGTATTGTCTGTGAATGAAAAGTTAGCAGAGGTCTACCACTTTTAAATATAAAAGCTTGTGTTATTTGATATAAATAAATACATGTACTTCCCATGTCTGTAACATTCTGTACAGTGCTGGGTCCATTGCTGTACAGTGCATTGTGAAACACTTGATCCTAATTTCTAATGTTTGGCCTAACAATTCCACATCACTGTAGCTGCGTTATTTCTTTTTATATTTAAAAACATGTCTTGCACACCATTAGTGACTACAGCCTAATATATATTTTTGTCTGTCATTGGCTCTGAAGTGAAGAAAAATATTATTCTTTTTAAATTTTTGTATGGATTAATTCATTAGCATGTGAGTGACAGAGCCCAAGAAAACAGAATCGTCCAAGATGAGACGTAGAATGTCTATAAAGCTGCCCCTCACACTTAAATTAACTGAAGCAGTCGATGTTACTCCCGGTGGTACTATACAGCATTGCAACCAGCTTATTAGAACAGTGAAAGGCTCTTATTAATTATTAATGAGGCGTGGCTTTGTTCACTGCGTCATCGCGGGGATCATGTTACGTGCATAGATCGGTCATGGACCAGCCGGCCATTTGAAAGGACTACCTCTGTATAAAGTATATACTGTATATAAAGTCAAGACTTTCAGTTTTAATTCAAAGGGTTTGACAAAAGTGAATCAGTTAAGCAGATAAAAGGCCTGGAGGTGGCCATTTACATTGCATTTGGTAGCTGTTCACTCACTCCGTCAACAGGTCCAAAGCGGTGTCTATGCAACTGAAGGTAGTCGTCATTAGACTGAAAAAAACAAAACAATATAAGAGAGATCGCAAAAACATTGGGAGTGACCAAAACAATAGTTTGGAACATTCTTAAAAAGAAGAAATTAGCTGGCAAGCTCAACAACAGCAAACCCAGAGACTATGAAAGACAACCAAAATGGACGGCCCCAGAATCCTGCCCACGTTGAAGACGAACCCCTTCATAACATCTAGGGAAGTACTGTAAAGAAGACTGTTGAGGGGTTAGGGGTGTCAAGTCTACAGTCCAGAGATGACTTTATGAAGTAAACAAAGATGCTTCTCATCAAGGTGAAAACCTCTTATAACACTTAACAATAGAAAGGCCAGACTTCCCCAGAAAACTTTGCAGCATTCCTTGGACTGATGAAACTAAACTTACTTTGTACCAGAACAATGGGAACAGAAATGTATGGAAAAAAACAGCTGTCAAAAATGGTGGAGGCAGTTTTATGGCATTTACACGTATGGCTGTCAATGGAATCTGGTCAATGGTGTTTACTTAATAGCAGGATGAAGTCTGAAGTCGATCAGGCTGTATTCTCTGCTCAGATTAAGCCAAATGCTACCAAACTGATAGGACCAACTTCATATAGCAGTTGTATAATGACTCAAAACATACAGTGAAAGCTACCCAAGAGTTTCTCAAGACAAAAAAAACAGGACAGTCTTCAGTGGCCAAGTCTGTCACGAGATCTGATCCCAATGGAGCATGCTTTTCACTTTCACTGAAGACAAGGTAGAGAGACCCACAAACTGAAGACCGCTGCAATAAGGACCTGGAAAAGCATCTTAAGGGAGGAAACTCGTCATTCCATTTAGTCATGTCCATCGGTTCCAGATTCCAGTCAGTCCTTGGCTGCAAAAGATCTACAGTACATCCAAGCTTGAGTGGCACTCCTTATGTTTGTAATTCTGTTAGCTTTTCCATTATTTATGAACACATAAATAGGAGCGTGTATGAAAATGGCTGTAATTCCTGAATGGTTAATGCCACATTTTCGTCAAACCCCTCTGACTTGAGTGTTTCATTTCAAATTCAATGTGGTGGTGTACAGAGGCCAAACACAAAAGAAAAAAAAAAGAAAAAAGAATCTTTGTTCCAAACTTTTTGGACCTGACTGTATGTAAATGCTAGTGAATCATCAAATGAATACTTATAGGAAATACACATACAGTATGTGATAAATATTGGAAAAACAACATAAAATATCTTAGTAAGTTGTTTAGCCAGGACAACTCATCCGAGATGTTTCAATATGTCCTGGCATAAATTCTAATGTGCACACCTCTGAAACTATACTGGAGGGATGAACACTGTTCACACTGTATATAACTGTTTCTAATGTTCTTTTATTTTGTGATGCTTTTCCATAAATCGGCCATGCAAATAGAATCAGGTAGAATAAATGAAATGCTTCCTGTTTTACATGGGTCATTTTTAGCTATACAGATTTTGATCTTAAGCGACAGGCTGCTTCATTATATTTGGCTCAAGATCACTGTATATCAGATGTGACTCCTGGATGTCTAAGAGATTGAAGAAAAACGTCTTGACTTTTGTTAAAATGGTCCAGTATGTAGTCTTTTATCCCAGTAGTACAACAGACTCTGTTACATGTTCGGAGATGAGAAAATGATTTTATATTATATAAAATAAGGTTAAAATATAAGATTTTGTCTGTACATTGGCCAGAACTCGCTTTTTCAATTATATCCTTATGTTTCATACCAATCTTTCCTGTCCTTTGCTATGTCCGTCCAGCCAGATTTTATTACACCATCATGCAAAACTGGCTGGACAGAATTTATTAAAACTTTTGTTAGATATCTACCTGAAGTTAAACTGCAGCAAAATGAGATCAAATTGTTGAGTAAAAACAATGTTACTTGCCGTTATGCAGTTATCTGCCAGATTTAATAAGCTTTAAAATAAGCTTCTAAAAAGCGGCGGCACGGTGGTGTAGTGGTTAGCACTGTCGCCTTGCACCTCCAGGGTCTGGGTTCGATTCCCCGGCCAGGCTCG
>JAQMYK010000013.1:10120468-10157977 GCA_030014345.1 Clarias buthupogon | reverse complement strand
GGATAGGCTCCAGGCTCCCCGCGACCCTGATCAAGGAAAAAGCGGTACAGAAGATGAATGAATGAATGAATGAATAAGCTTCTAAAAAGCTACTTGCTCAATGTAAACAACTGCACTAATAGTTATTAATTAGAAAAGCTAAACTTAACGGGATTAGTTAATATTTTCCTCCTTCGAAATAACAACGCAGAAGTAATTTTAAGACAAAACTTTATCTTTATCTGATTTCCCACCTGATTACCGAACAGGGAGTGTATTTGGCTGATAATGAATTAATGAATATGAATGATAATGACGTACAACTTACCGTAAACAAGGCATAAACATAAATTTTTTTATAAACTCACTTTCCCATTGATAAGATGAAAGAGATGATTCAAAAACCTTGCCATGAAGCATTGAATGAAGCACTGAATGTAAGCATTTTTGTAAAACCTCATCATGAGGCACTGAATCGGAAAATGAAACTTGCTAATGGTCCTGACACCACAGACCTGACATCTTATTAGACGCAGGTCTAATTTCTCTACCTGTTCATCTACCTGTAACTAATTTCTAATAGCTGAACTGAAAAGATACCATACAAATAGACTCATGTCCCCTCTAGGTATGTGTTATCAGGTTGATCTTGTCTTCTTGTCTTGCACTTCATACTTTTACATGGAGAAACTCTGAAGGAATTCATGCTGGCTTTGATGTAAGCAAAAGTGGCTAGTCCTTTGGCTACTTGAGCCTGTGTGTTTTTTCATCTGAATTCCAGTGGATACAGCAGTCTTATATATATATATATATATATATATATATATATCTTTTATATATTTTTTATATATTACTGGCTGAGTAACATTTTTGTAGGAATTTATTTACTGTACATCACTGATGTTGACTATATTTCTTTTTAGGTGAAGAAAACTACTGAACAGACTTTATCCTCTCCATTCATTTCTCCAAGATGTTGAGAGCGCCACTCATAACCATCTGTGTTGGTATGTATGTTGTATTAAATGTTTTGTTTCTGTATGCATATTTTATGAATTTTGTCTGCATGTACTGTAAGTTTTGGATGAATTATTTACTGTACTAATCTGATATTTGTATCAGATTCTATAAATGCCAGTTTAATTTCCAAAATCCTATGCAGCATATTATATAATAAATGTTAACAATTCTGGTACAAATCATTTACATTTAGGCAGACGCACTTATCCAGAGCAACTTACATTTTGATCTCATTATACATCTGAGGGTTAAGGGCCTTGCTTAAGGGCCCAACAGTGGCAACTTGCTGGTCATGGGGTTTAAACCTGGGACCTTCCAAACTGTAGTCCAATGCCTTAACCATTGAGCTCCCTCTTCATCAGTTAGCAAAATTCCAAAAATAATGTTAATTATTGTTTTATTTGTTTTCTTCTCTTAGGCCTCCTTCTTATTTTCAGCAGCAAGGCTAAGACAAATGGAAAAGATAAGAAGTCAAAACAAGGTACGTACATAAAGCAACATTGTCTCAGTTGATCATGGACATGATTTCCACTGAAGACTGGTTAATAGTATATGTCTTGTGCTGTGTTCCCCTAGTTGTGCCGGATGTAAAATGTAATGTGCGTGCGGGAAATATCAACTTCCCAGAATTTATTGTTCGATGTCCCTCAAATTGCCATGAGACCAAGGAGAAAGTTTACGGAACAGACATCTTTGCCTCCATCTCCAGCATCTGCAACGCCGCTATTCACAAGTAGGAATGAACACCACTCTAAAATCCTTAACCATCATCTAGAGTGTGTTGTTTAGTTAGCTGAATGACCCTGTAATTAGGCTAAAATGGAGCTTTGACTACAGATTCGCCTGTACAAAGAGGGGGCTGGCTGATTAAGAAGTAACTTTTGCTTTCACATGGACTTAAAATATATAATGTTTATACTGTCAATTAATTAACGTTATAAGATTTTCAGGCATCAATTTATCATCCATCTCTGACTGTGACTTCTTCCAGTGGAATCATTACAAATTCTGGAGGAAAGGTGATTGTAAAGAAGATGGCCGGACTGGAAATGTATAAAGGCAGTTTTGCACATGGCATTCGGTCACTGTCCCTTCCCAAATGGAGAGAGTCTTTCACTGTCTCAGGTAACCAGAACAAAAAGTTGCATGAAAGTTTTCTGTTTGAATAGAACTCATGGCTCTATCATGGATAGATATTTTAAGTATTTACAAGCTTCTGGTTGCATTTCAGTTGGCAAGCCAAAAAAAGGTGTGATCTACCCCTCTACTTTGGAATATAAAAGTAAGTCTTTTGTCATTTTGTATAACAGTAACAATGTTTATAGCTGAATACCTTAAACTCCCAGGATCTGTGGACAGATTCATACTAAGTGCCTACCTTATTAGTCATTCTGCAGTTACTGCGTAGATATCCTCAAAGTGTAAAAACATTTTATAATTGTTTTTAGTTTTAACAAAGTATATAGTTCTGTTTGAAAATGCTCAAAAATTCCTTTGGCACTGTCACTTCTGGCTATTCTGCAGAAGAGAGTGTATGCTGCTAACACTTTACATTAAATCAGCCCTTCTTGCAAAATGCTGGAAGTGAATTTAGTTGCAGTTCTGTAACTACAGTACAGTATCCCAAACTACATCAAAGTATCCTTGTATGTCGTACAGAGAGACTAATGTCTAAGCGTAGGTTCATAAACCTTTGCCTCAGGCTGCGTTGGTCTGACATTGGAATGCAGTTAAATACTACTGGTACTGTACAAGTTGTTTTTTTTTCCCTCTCGCCCTTCTGTCCCTCTAAAGGTCAGACGAAACCCACAATCCCCACCGTCAAAACGTCAGGGACAACAACTTCCGCGCCAATGACAACCACACTCGAGCCAACCACCACAACCACAACCCCACCCCCAACCACTGCCACCACAACAACAACCACCACTGCCAAGCCACGCCCTGTACACGTCAGAGATGCAGGTAGCATCTGTCTATTTATTTAGGTTGGAAGGATGTGAAAAATTTACTCTATAATTACAAAACACCCTGATATCATCATGATTACAAATGATTACAAATTCACAATTCCAAAAAAAGCTATAAAGTATGCTTAATTTATTAACCTATTCACATAGATACACTGTTGTGAAAAAGTATTTGCCCCTTCCTGAATTTTTTGGGCATATTTGTCATTTGTAAATGATCAAATTTTAATATTAAACAAAGATTAAAGTAAATAATTAATTCATTTATCAAGTGAAAAAAGCTGTCTAAACCTGCCTGGCCCTATGTGAAAAAATTATTTCCTCCTAAACTTAATAACTGGTTGTGCCACCCTTGGTGGCAACAACTGCAATCAAGCATTTGCGATAGCTTGCAATGAGTCTTTCACTGTGGGTGAATTTGGGCCCATTTTTCTTTTCAGAATTGTTAGAGGGTTTTCAAGCATGAATGAGCTGTTTAAGGTCATCCCACAGCATTTCAGTTGGATTTAAGGACTTGGACTTTGAACTTGACAAGGCCACTCCAATGGCTTTTTGAGCCATTTAGATGTGGACTTGCTGGAGTGTTTTAGATTGTTGTCCTGCTGCATAATCCAAGTGACTTTGAGCTTAAGGTCATGAACTACTGTAATGGCCAGACATTCTCCATCAGGATTTTCTAGAACTCGTGGTTCCATCAATTATGGCACGTCTTCCAGGTCCTGAAGATGCAAAGCAGCCCCAGACAATACAGTAACACTACCACCGCCATGTTTAACTGTTGGTGTGATGTTCACTGATGCAACAGATCACTTAATAAACTCTTGTCAATCATGGAAAATCTACATGATCCTATACAGAGGTAGCGGAGTTCATTTTCTAACAGAAATCCAGCTTTGCTGTCAAGAAAAAATTGGTTCAGGAAATCGTTCCTACCATTCGCAATGGATGACTATAGCAACTTATATACAAATCTCATTATTCACTGTTATTTTATGCAAACATACATATACAGTGGCAATTCGCACATTTCATTTCTTCTTTTTTATTTTGAATTGGCAGTTTGACAGTTTTTTCCCCTCCATTTACTACAGTTTGTGTAACCTGCTGCAACACAATAATTTGCCTTACGGTATCAATAAAGTCATCTATCTATCTATCTATCTATCTATCTATCTATCTATCTATCTATCTATCCATCTATCCATCTATCTATCTATCTATCTATCTATCCATCCATCCATCCATCCATCCATCCATCCATCCATCCATCCATCCATCCGATCAGTCTCAGCAGTCCATGTGAGACGAGCCTTAGTGTTCCTTTTGGTCAGCAGTCGGTTTCACCTTGAAACTTTCTCATGTTTGCCATTATATCCAGTCTCTTTCTTATTGTTGAATCATGAACACTATCCTTAACAAGTGAGGCCTGCAGTTCTTTAGATGTTGTTCTGGTTTTTTTATGAGCTGCTGGATGAAGCGTCGTTGTGCTCTTGGAGTAATTTTGGTAAGCCAGCCACTGTTCCAAATTTCCACCTTTTGTGGATAATGTCTTTCATTGTGGTTCGCAGGGATCTCAAAACCTTACAAATGGCTTTATGACCATTTTAATACTGTTACATATCAGTTCTTTTGTTTTCCTCTGTTCTTGAATTTCTTTAGATCACAGCATGATGTGTTGCTTTTTGAGTTCTTTTAGCATGCACCACTTTGTCAGAAAAGTTCTATTTAAGAGGATTCTTGATTCAACAGGTCTAGCAGTAGTTAGGCCTGGGTTACTTTACTTTTCAACTTAGGGCTAGGGAGGTTTTGGCACCTTTGGTTCTTAAAAAATGTAATAATTATTTAAATTGCCATTTTGTATTATCTTTGTGTGATATTAAAATGTTTTTGCTGATCTGAATCATTTAATTGTGACAAATATCTTATACATCTCTAATGATATAAATAATATAAATCGGGAAAGGTCAAATACTATTTGTTCACAGCACTGTAATTGTAATTGATTGTGAATCCTTTCCCTGAAAGTAAAGATAAACATGGAGGTATGGTATGCTTTCATTTCTTATGCCAATGCCCTTTAAAATTATCAGTCTTTTAAAAGTTTCTCTTGTGCTTTAATTTGAAATGCATGTGCTCGCATGGATATCTTTTGCAAATGTCTAACACTTTGAGAAAAACTCTGCCCTTGAGATGATAATTTTTTTATTTTCCCTCTAAATTATCCCTTTCTCACAAATCCAGGCAACAGTCACCCATACCTTTTCTCAGTGGGTGCAGCAGCCAGTGCACGTAAGTCCAGTAGCCTTGATGATTACAATTCTTAGCAGGACTACATTCTAATAATATATCTAGTGCAAAACAGTAAAACAAGTTGTTTCTAATATAAATACTCTTGTCAACATGGTGTCTTAGTGGAAGCAAAGTCACCCCACTGTCTTTGACTAAGCTGAATTGCCCCTACTGTAGGTGTGAATGTGTGTGGGAATGTGTGTATGTGGTGGGCTGACTGGCATCCCTGACTGGTATCATAGTGGCCGCTGTACAAGCCTCTGGAGGCAGTGTTATCATCAGGGGTTGCTTCAGTTGGTCATGTCTAGGCTCAGTAATGTTATGTGACAATAATATTAAGTCAACTGACTACCTGAAAGTATTGAATAACCAATGGATTTTCCCTGATGGCGTGAGCATATTCCAGCCCTTGTAATGTGGTTTGCACATTTTGGCCACCACATTTCCCACGCTGATCAAAACTAAAGTCAGTCAAATGAAATATTTTTTTAGCTAGACAGTCTATATGAAACATGAATCTACCACTCAGCTCACTTGTGTTGTGGACAGTATTGTACTTGCACTCATGTTTGCTTTGGCCATCCTAGGTCCCCTACGTTTGGTTAACATTTTTAACCTGGTTTTATTGTAACCAAGACTTTGTTATGTACACAATGGAGTATACGAGGTAGTATCAAAAAGTTTCGAGATTCACTCTTCACAGATCTGGTTGGTTTTGTCCTCCCTCAGATGCCTTAAAACCTGGCAATAGAATTCGCTATTGATGGTCTGGAGCCTGGGGACAAATTCTCAATGCACAATCGCGCGAACGTAGATGATGATCATGCACTTAATCAAGCTTTGGATGTGCATCGCCTTTTCGGTCATGGAGATGATGGGCTCTATTGTTTTGTCTCAGGGTCACAACCATACACCCATGTTTCGTCACTATCAGTGACCCTCATCATGAAGGACAGGTCATCCATGGCACACTGACGGAGTTCTTGGCAGCCTTTAACTTACACATGAGGATTGTCTGGACTGTTTCATAAGACACACCAGCAATGGCAACAATGTTGGGGATATTTTTCCGACGATCATCCTGCACAAGTTGCCGAATGGTTTTGACATTTTCAGAGGTTGAGCTTGTTGAAGGTCATCCTGATCTCTCGTAGTCTTCCATTGATGTTCTTTCACTCTTGAAGCATGCATGCCATCTCAAAAGACTCATTACAGAATTGCCGTAAACTTGCCAAATCGTGTCAAACGTCTATGTGGCAGTTTTGCCCAGCTTCACGCAGAATCTCTCATTCACTCATTCTTCTTACTTGCTGTCAGTATACCCTGCTACTGTCCGTGGAGCCTTGTGCTGCCAACTGTTGGCATGTTACAAAACTAGTCTCAAAACTTTTTGATACCACCTCATTTGTAAAGTGATCCTCTGATATTTTACTGTTGCTACAATTAAAGTTTCTTCAAATAGAGCTTTAAAAGTGTGATCAAACTTTTATCCAAGCACACAACCTTTTTTGGGGGCTAAACCCATCCTTTCAGAAAAATTATTTCAGTAGCACATTTAATAGGAAATCAAAAATTTACATGAATTCTTATGTAAATTTTTTAATATCTAGCATAGTCCAGTACAGAGAACAGTGCATTGACTTTATAAATAAACAAATAAAATGTACTGCTCCTGTCCAATGTTGTCTGAATGCTCATGTTAAACTACATGAATCATTCTGTCCCAACATTGGCTATAGGGCAGTCACAGATTGGCCCAGCAAAGAATCTTCCTCCAGGTAAGCTAATTCTTTCAATCTCAGAATGAGTGTCCCATTTAAATCGCCTTATTACTATAAACTCTGAATGTTGCATTTCTCCAAAGCATTCAGAGGTGGCTCACACTATGCCGGTAGATTCTCACCTCGCGTCAACACAGGTAAACACTTTTTATTCTCTAGTGGGGACTTTTGCGAATTTAAAGATTGCCACAACTAACATGCATAATGAAAAATTAAAGTCTGATGAAACGTTATAGAAAATACTGTATGCACTGCACCCATGCACCTCAAGGAAGTACTTTAACTTTCTGTGCATTTTATTGATTAATAGCATTTGTGGCTGAAATATTCTTTAAAAATAACTTTCTTAACAGACCTTGTCTCTTCTGTGCCTTGTTGCTTCATTACATTCTGTTTGCCCTGTCGAATACACTAACGAAAGTTTATTATTTCTTTAATTAGCCTCATGACACACCCCCCCCCCCCCCCCTGGTCCTTATATAAGAACAAGACTTTTTTTTTTTTACACTATATTGTGTGTACATCCTTGTAAAAAGTCTCATATGAGGACCACTGGGTACTAAACATCTGATCAAGTTATCAATACGTAGTTAGAGTATGGTCTAGCAGTTTGGATCCAAAAAGGTTAAACAGTAGGTATTATATAACTCTCATTTTCATCATGAGTTGGATCTACTATCTTGCAATTCACCCAAACATGTTTTTTTTTCTTAGTGCTTTTGAATTAAAGTAGACATATTGTTTTGTTTTGGCCACAGGAGCTCGCAGACTAGATACCTCTAATAGGAGACCACCATCAGCTCCTGCTACCTCAGGTTTGCCTCTTTGCCAATATACTGTAGACATGCAGTGGAAACACTGACCAAGATCATACATTTTACATATACACTACCAGTCAAAAGAATAGGCACTTCTGATTCCATGATCTTTCCTGATTTTAAAAAAATATATATATAAAAAATGAAGTCATCCAAAATATGCAATAATCTCCATTTGAACAGTTGATATTGAGGCGTGTCTGCTACATATGCTCTGTAAAACCTCCATAACAGTTCTAGGTGCTGTAAATTGGTGATTTTTGTCAAAGATGTTTTGGACAGCCAAACCCACTAAATGACATATACTGTAGTTGAAACCATACACCTTAGCCCAAAACATTTAAGCAAAATTTTTTGCAATACCTGACATTTAATCGTTGTAAACAGTTCCTGTCGTATGTCAGTTAGCATCACTTCTTTTCACTTTTTAAAAAGTGAAATGTCAGAATAATTGTAGATAGAAAGAGTTATTTCAGCTTATATTTTTTCATCACAATCGAAGATACATTTAGTAAATATTTGTTAATATTGCCTTTAAATTGTTTAACTTGGCTCAAAAGTTTAGATATCCTTCCACAAGCTTCTTAAACCATTTTTTTCACAACTCTTGGGGATGCTTGGGGTCATTGTGCATTTGGAAGATCTATTTGCGACCAAGCATTAACCTCCTGGCCGATGTCTTGATCGGAACTGATGTTGCTACAGTACAGTATGTGCACATAATCTTCCTTTTACATGGTACCATCTATTTTGTGAAATGCATCAGTCCCTCCTGAAGCAAAGCACCCCCACAACAAAAAATACCTCATTGTTGGAACAATTTGTAAAACATAGTTGCGATAAGTGGGCCCAAGCACCTGCACCCAGGCGCAACACACAGCCTGCATGCTTTTTGAGCATGTTAAGACCTCCAAAAACCACCCGCAACTGAGCACATGCATTTAAAGCAGACATACCAATAGCATTATGACAATTTTTGAATGGGGGAATTACATGTCAAGACCTTCAAAACCCCCAGATGCTGGAAAAAAAGCATCACATTATGATGTCACTTAATGCGATGTTACACAGAAAGTTATTAACCACTTTTCGGCACAAGTTCATCATGGTTGACCTGTTTGAGATATCAAAATTCCCTCTGCAATTGTGTTTGGTTTGGTGGCGATCGTATACAAGGAGTGTATCAAATTCCATTAGGTGCGTTTTGCAAATAACCCAAAATACCTGACTTCCTGTTGAGTAGAGTCCATGACATGCAATGCGAAAGTTGTTCAGCTCAATGAACTTTGCTCAGGCATCCTAATGGCAGCAGATTCCAACTGACTGCCAACTTTTATGACTTTTTGAGTGTGTTAAAAGCCCAAAAAAGCCCCAGATGCTGGGAAAGAAAATCTTTAAAAAAGAAAAAAAAAAAAAGGGCCCTCACACACTATGATGACATAGGGCCGATGTCAGGCCCTAATGAAGGTACAGTAACACATTTCTGTGCAAACAATACATCGCAAGTATAAACACCATAGGACCACAAAGCATATCATACCAAAATAAGGAACGCACTCGGAGCATTTAAGTGTCATTTGATTATGCAAAACTGGCAAAGAAACTTTGCTCATGCTAGTCTTTCATTTCCTGTACTCCCTCGGAAAAAAAAAACAGGCGTAATTGTCCTGTTTTTTTTATTTAATGCTTTACATCTTCTTCTGTCCTCCTCTCTCTTCTCGCTTCCTTCTGCTTTGCATTGTTGTGCAGTTTTAAGTCGGGTCCAGCCGGTCCAGCCTGAGAGGAGCCAACAGACCGGTCACACCAATCCTGGTAAGTATTTGCAGCCCTGAGTGTGTGTTTTCCTGCACACACTCTATAGACTTATATATCAAACAGCATGTACTGTATGTGTGAATGTTCATGGGTGTCAAAAAGGACCAGATACATTACGTTAACTATTTAAACACTAAGTACAAAGCAATAAAATATCCAATTTGACACACATTATAATGGCCTTTGAACTGGATATACTGTAGTCCTGGGTGATGTTTGGAGCCAGATACTCATTGTGCAAATATGATCATGTCAGATTGAGTTCCCTCAATTTTTGAGGTTTGAATCACTGGTCTGAATTTTACTCAAAACAGATGCATGTTATTTATAATAGATTTTTTGTCTGTCAATTTGTTTGTAACCAAAATATTTCTTCAGGGAATTATTGTTTTTATGTAATATACAGTAAATTCAGTACTATGCTTTTATTAAGTTCTTATGGTACTACGACAGAGAACTTCTAAAACTGCGTAGCGCATGATAAAATAAGCCATCTGGATTTCTTCCTTTGTCTGCACTTTAACTAATGCAGCAGACTAACTTCTTGCCATTCCCCAGAACAAAATTCCAAGTGTATATTTATTAAGATAACATCCATTGTTTGAGATGAATGAGTGGTCACACAAACATGATGTGTTTTAACCTACATGCAGAAGTGAGCAAAGACGTATAGATGTGCAGATGTCGTTTGGCGCCCACATTAGAGTCAGATTCACTAATATTGCAGATTCATTAGAGTTATTTGTAATTATGAATGTGAACCCTCATGCCATGAAAATCCAATTTGACAAAAAAAATCTGAATTGAACAATGTGGTTTGTAATTTGAATCCACATTGATTCTGCAGTTTAATACAAAGAACATGAAGTCAATTCAAGTCAAGTAATTTCAATCACATACAGCGTCTATATTAAACACGGCTAAAATGCTTTTTTTTTTTTTTTTTTACGTTATACGTACAGTATAATACAGAACATGTGTGTGCCAAAGAAGCTACTTCTGAAGTTTATGCTACATAGAAGTGACCAATCTTGCTTCCCTAAAAAATGCAAGTTGCTAACTTCAGCTGTTTTGGAAAGATGATTTTATATTTCAAACAATAATAATTTAACATGCAAATTATTCATTTTTCTTTATGAGTATTCATAACTAAATTGACCAAGTTTCATAAGAATGACAATTAGGATTGTTGAAAGATTTGAATTTAAAAAAGTTATGGTCTACAGATATAAAACGACATGAAATCATATTTAGCAAATGTGTTTCTTTTTATCTAATAAACATATAATTTACGAAAAACTTACGGAATGGGAGATAAGAAGCATCAAGTATTGTGAAAAGTGGTGTTATACAGATTTCTACACATACGATTTACAGCTCAATTAAACAACAACAAACAACTACAAAAATGCATCGGTTCATATGTAAAAGTGTGCATGTCAGGGAAATTTCCCCTACAAATAGAACCAGAGACACAATAAAGGACAACACAGGCATTCTAGTGTGAATAAAGTGCAAACAAAGATATTACCATATAACAGTAGTAATACATGTGGTGAATGTAAACCACATGTATTACTGTAACAATGCACATGTACAGTTTAGTTTAATATATTTTTATCAGCAATTTATGAAAGAAATGTACAAAAATAGCAAAGTAAGTTGAATGACATTCAGTTGATTGTGTTGGGGGTTGCAACTTCTGTCTGTTCACTAACTTGTCATTCTTGCTGACGAGACCTACCACAGTTGGGCCATCAACAAACTTGATGTGAATTGACCACAGTCATGAGTCAGTGTGAACAGCAGTGGACTGAGCACACATCCCTGGGGGTCCCCAGTGCTCAGTGTGGTGGTGCTGGAAATGCTGCTCTTGATTTGGACTGACTGACGTCTTCTTGTCAGGAAATATAGATTCCAGTTGCAGTTTAGGCGCAGCAGGCTCAGCTCAATCAGGTGGTAAGGAATGTTTGTGCGGAATGCTAAAGTCTATAAATAGTATTTGAATGTAATTTTTTCTGTCCAGGTGGGTAGGTGCCAGATGAAAGGTGGTGCTCATGGCATGATACCAACCGTTGTGTTGTGTTGAGATGTTGGGAAAATATTACAACAGTAAGGGTCCAGTGGGGGCAGCGCAGGCTTGGTGTGCATCATGATAAGCCTCATAAGCCTGATGATGGGTGAGATAGAAATGGTATGGTGGTTGCTGAGGCAGGACACTGGAGACTTTGGTACAATGATGAAGGTGTTGGCCACTTTGGTATGTTGAAGATGTCAATGAAAACATCCAAATGTTGGTCTCCATATTCTCTAAGAATAATGTTGTCTGGTCCATTAGCCTTCTTTGGATGATCTAAACTCTGTGTAGAGTTTTCCTCAAGTCAGCTGTGGTATGACACAGCACTGGGTCATTAAGAGGAATGGTGGTCATGCTTCTTGAACCAAGTACTTTGGAATGGGGGTATAACTGCCAGTGACAGGTGATGGAGGTTTATAGATCATATATATTTGTAAGATAAGCTTTATAGCTTTATTTATTTTAACTGGACTGTTATTTCAAGGCTAGTCTCTGACAATTCTATATGATTTAAGAATGGAATGTTATTCCAAAAAACAACAACAAAATAAATGTGTGTGGTTTATATGCGTAATCTGCTTTGACCTTGAAACATGTCTTCTGGGACATTACAGTACATAAGCTGAGGCAGCTACTTATACAGGGAAATTTACAAGCGTTCAACAGCACCCACAGCCCATTTTAGGAGTTAGTGGTTTTAACCACACTTGATGGGAAATGAGCCAGCACCTAGTGGTTCTCCAGATTTATACTTTCAGAAACTAGCCATGAGCTTTAACAGAAAGTACGTAAACTGAGAGACATACAAGAATATGTACATTTGTGAAGAATGCTGGAAAGCTTTTTTTTAACGCTGACACTGCATTTTAAAGATTCCCCATGATGTTAGCCATGGCAATAACAAGCTCTGTCCAAGAAGCTTAAATCTGTTCCCATGAGCCCAGTGACACAGAAGCAATCTGTAGCACTAAACTGTGGGCCTCACACTTGGGATGGCGCCAGTGAAGCTCAGTATTTTAGTGTGCAGTCAATAGAAGAACGAAATGTTATGTTATTGCATTTGGACAGACCTCCTTGTTTGCTGTTGTTTTAAGGCTTACCAATAGGCAAACTGGCCAGGGCATGGAATTGTTAGCCTGTGTTAGTTTTTTTTTTTGTTGTTGTTGCTAGATTGGATAGTAGATAAGGTGATGGAATAAAAGACATTCTTGCAGATCAGTCTGGTTTATTGGGTTTGCATCTGAGGATTTTTTAAATATATTGTGGCCTTAGCTTTATCACACACAGTATGAACAAATAAATGGCAGGAAGTTTGCGTCACGAAACATAGCACATTGTAATCACACTTTAGATTAATTCGGAATACTTTTTCCCCCCTGCTGATTATATGATAAACTTACAGTACAATCAAGTTAAGTTTTAACAGGGATTCTACTAGAGATGTAGTAATTATTCAATATTATTAATTGCATTACTTAATAAATCTGTATACTGTATATTACATTCTAAATATATTGCATCTTGTACACTGCATGTGAAGTAATTGGTGTTTATCAAACCTCATGGAAGTACTATGGCATTCTACTGGCTTTATCGTAATTTTTTGGGGCTCCATTGTTTAAAGTTGATGGGAGGCCAACCACCAAAAACCCAAAGAAAAGAAAAAAGAAAAAGATCCCTGATACCAACAAAATACTAGTTGATTTCACATAAAATGTGGATTTTTGCATTCTTAAACAAGAAAGCTCAAATAATGGTGTTGAATCATTATAGAATGTGCCAGTGCTAACATTAAAAAACATTTGGGTGTTGGGTCTTACCAATGATCACTTGGAGACTGTAAGTACATTATAAATCTCTTAACGATATCTCCATTCAGCCCTTGCACGGAGAAAATGGCCACATTCTGCCTCTGCTCAGCCCGATTGGCTTTCCAGTTCAAGGAGACCAACAGGTATCTTTGCATGATGCTCGATTTCTCAATTTCTTCACACAGTACCATCTCCGGATGTCATTCGGCAACAGTATATCATACTGAGAATGTCATAAAGAGATGCTCTGTAGTTGCAAATTATGATGTTAACTCTCTGTGTTCAGATGTAAGTAACTCTGAGACAGACACTGGCTACACATGGAGCAATGGGGGCAATGTTGATTCTGCAGGTAAGATACTGTGTTGTTCAGGATGTAGGAGAACCGGAATTAAAATAGACATTAGTATGCACTTACAGTAGGTGACTGTATCCGTATGTTATTTTGATCAAATACTGTATGCATACTGTACTGTATGTACGGTAATGTGAAAAATGTTTAGGCACATGCAAATAACTGCTGTATATCCAAAATGTGTCTTTCTACATTAAAAACAAAATACTATAAAAAGCAGTAATCAGTAATTAATGAAACAAAGGTGTGACCACCCAAATTAATAGAATATAGAAAGAAATTAGTTGCTTAGTTTTACTGAGCATCCTGCAGAACCAGCCACAGTCCATCTGAGGACTTTGTTGCTCCTGCTTGTTTTTCATGCATGCAAAACCCAGAAGCTTTCTTTCTTTTTTAGAAAGTACTACGCTGCTTTTTTAAAATCTGGCCTACAAATATTTTCCTGAAAACTTAAGATTAATCTTTATCTATACATTTACTGCTTTTATACTTTATATCATGAGCCTTATGGGCTGATTGATGATGAGAGGAGCAGGTAAGGAAATGGATTTTGAAACAAATTGGGCAATTGGTTGTTTCTGACATCTTACATTAGTTTTGTATACGTATTGTAAGAAAATAACATAAAAACATTCTACATGACCAATAGTTTCTGTACATTTAAAAATCCTATACATAAATCACCCATAATGAATTAATGATGTCACATGACATGAGGCTCAACATAAACTTCCCTGTGAAGTGTTCAACTAAAAGCTGATAAAAACAGGGTTATGGTCATTCTACCATTATAAACTTCATGACCAGCTAACATCTTTCGAATGGCACATTCTTCATAAGATAAAGCTGCCTCATAATCCGTTGTCAGATAAAATAAACTTTGGTCACATATTTTGAGCGCTTGGACCTTCAGGATGTCTGCACAGAGACATATTTCCTGACAGGCAGAAACAATAATGTTTAACTGCTTGTTGCACCTTCCACTCCGATAATCGCTACAGATGTTAAAATGACTAGCCATTATAGCCTCTTGTAAAGTGACCAGATGGGGCCATCCTGCTTTAAATGGAATTAGAGGCACTAGTAGTTGACGGGAGGCAGGAAACTGCTTTATAATAAATGTGAATGGGTGGGATATAATTGCTGAAAAGTGAATGGGAGGCACTAAATGACTGAAAAGGTAATGGACATAACAAAACTGCTGAAAAAGTTATTCGAGTAAACTTGTTGGAAAAGTGAATGGACGGCACTACCCTGACAATAAAAGGGAATGGGAAGCACAACTTGCCTGTAAAATGAATGGGTGGTGCTAGCTTGCTGTAAAGTAAGTGGTCTGTTATAAAGTTAATCGTCAGGGCTAACCTGCTGTAACAGGGATGGAGGAGTTTACCTGCTCTAGAGTAAATGGGGAGGAAGATTTAACTGTGTTTGTTTCTGTAATGTTGAAGAAACAAGAAATCCACAATGAGTTGTTTTTGCAGGTAATCTTCACAAATCAACCTTACGGACTGGGGAGTGTAATGCATTTTGAGACAATCTTAATTTGAACTCTTTCATTTTAGAAAACTGGGGGAAATTGTTGGGTTCCGTGGTTGTGGGCCTTCAATCAGATTAATGAAAGACTTAAAGCATTTTGTGTAGATTTTCCCCACGGCATGAGGATGAAAATGATGTGTCTGAAATATCTGGATCTTTCCTTCCAGCTCCCGACCCAAGACCAGATATTTCAGAGTATGAGCGCTGGTATTATAACGGACAGTATCGTAAGTGATCTTTCATTTTCCAATTTGAAATATTCAATAGCGAAAATAGTCTAGAGCAGGATAGTCTAGTCTATCCAGTTAAACATTTATTCAAGCCATATTCATCATGAACATTGTTGTGGATTTAAAGATGCTGTTTAAAGAAACTCCTACGAATTAAAAAAAGAATTGTCAGAATGAGGTACATTTTATAGAGGGTTAAACTTATCCTGTCGAAATAAAAAAAAAAGTGCTTGCTTCAATGTTTTTGATCTAGTGTTTTCTTTGATACAGACTTTAAATTAAACGGTGTGCAAATACCCATCCAGACATATCTGTACTTAGTACAGATGCACTTAGTACATATGCTATAAATAATAAACAAACCACGAATGCAGTGTGGCACCAAAAGGCATTGGTAAGTGATCTTAGTGTTTAGTTCTTCTAAATTAAAGGGCAGGGTGTACAGCCTTTGCGATACTGCCAAGCCGTCCAAGCTACAAGGATCTGGGTTTTGGAGCGGTAAACACTTGCACTGTTTTGTGCACACGCCCCTGCACAGAAACTGTTAAACATGCAACAGCAGAGTAGCCATCTTGTTTCCATTCAGGAAACAAGACCCGGAGTGTGTAACGCCTTTTGGTATTTTTGCTTTCCTTATGCTTGCACTTCTATTCTCAGCTTCTCGAACCACAGATACAGAAAGTGGACCAAAGCAACCCCCTGAAACCCGTACAAGAGGTATATATATCATTGGATATATATCATTTAAATAAAACACTGGGGGGTGAAAATGTTGCTTGTTTGTTTCTTTGTTTTGCCATGTTCAAAAATATAAAGCAGATGATTCAATGCACTCATTAAAAAATGTATGTATCAAACATACACTGCCTGGTCAGAAAGAAAGTACATGCTAATATTTCATTTACCACTTTTAGCTCTGTTTATTTGAGTCCTGGAATTGTCCTAGAAGCAATGGTATCTTAGTGTGTTAAGGCTGATCAGAAGGCCAGTGAATTGATGCCCTAGCTCCACCAGGGTGCTGCTGCTGGGCCCTTGAGCAAGGCCCTTAAACCTGTCTACTCTATACCTTGGCTGACCCTGCACTCTGACCCCAAAACTGGAATATATGAAGGAAATCCATTGTGCAGTAATGTATACAGTATGTGACAAATAAAGGAATATCCCTCTGCCACAAAGAAGAAAAATGCAGGACGCAGGGGAGGTCTTGTGATATTCCACAAGACGTCTTGCCATCTCCATTGAATTCACTGTTTTACAAATCAACTAAATTCAACTGGTCAACTCCAGCTATACTCACCAAAATATTGTAGTACATTTTTAACTGTATTGTCTGTTTATTTACCCTCTCTCTGTACACTTTCTCCTAACATTATCCATAAGTGACTTTAACCATCATGTGGAAGACATTGTAATTGGGCTTACAAAGGACTTGTCGTGCCTCAATGGTTTTGGTCTGGCAACAATTCGTTGATTTTCCGACTCACTTAAAAGGCCACACCATTGACCTTGTTTGTTGCTCACCTGTTACACCTTTTAATCTGAATTTCCCATTTCCGACCATAAATTTAATTCACTGTCATTATTCAAATCACCTCAGCAATGCTCAATGTTCCAAATTATCCACTGTAATCAACAATCACCCATGTATTGACCATCTATCCACCCTGATATAAAGACTTTAGCTAAATCTGCTCGTTACAATAAGCTATTTATATCTGCTGAGGGGAACACAAAAGCTTTGTTTTCCACAGTAAACACAATTCTTAAACCATCTGAGTCTAAACAAGTCTAAATCTTCCACATGTCAGCAGATTGGCTGCCAGCTCAGCCGGTAAAAGTCTGTACGCCCTCACTCTCCTTTCTCATAACTCATATTATTTACTCCCCTCCCATTTCCGGCATTGTTCCATCATCTCTCAAAATAGCCGCAGTGACTCATATTCTTAAAAATCCCATTGTTAACTCTAAGAATCTCAACAATACAGGTCCATACTCGCCTTAATGACAATGATTTCATACTAAACATAGTACAGAAACTACTTTGGCAAAAGTCACCAATGACTTCGGGGTTGCTGCTGATGCTGGACCATTCTTGTTCTGCTACATTTGAGTGCAGCCCCTCGACACTTTTTCATACATTATTTTGTTAAACTGCTCAACATGCACATGCGTTTATTTAAAAGACATTCTTTATCAGCCTTTCCTTGTAAGTGGTGTTCTCCAAGGCTCTGTCCTTGGCCCCCTTTCTGTTCCTCATCTACTGTACCTTCTCCCTCTTCATCACATCTTTAGAAAAATCAGCACACATGTCTATTGTTATGCAGATGACACACAACTTTATATCTCCATAAAGCCTGACTCAGCTCTTCCACCATCCTGTCTCACCAATTGCTTAAATGAATTAAATACTTGGTTTTCCTGCAACTTTCTCAAACTTAACAGCAATAAGACCGATGTTCTCATCATAGGGCAAAATCCACTCTATCCAAGTCCAACTGTTTTTTTTATTCTTCAGTGATCCTCAGTTTCTCCCTCTTCTCATGCCACAAACCTGGGGATCATTTTTGATAGCACTTTATCCCTTGACCCCCATGTTAACAGTGTCTGCAGATCATGCTACTATGTTGAACATTTGGTTCCAAAACATTTTTTACTTACATTACTTCAACTCACTCTCATACAGTCACCTCCAGCATTGATTACTTTAATTTACTTGTAACTGGTTTACCACAAAACTTCTCCATAAACTTTAACTTAGCCATAATTCTGATGCCATATCATAATCGGAATATCCATTATGCATCACATCACCCCCACCCTTCAACAACTCCACTCTCTATCAAATATAGAATCAAATAAAAAATTTTGTTTCTCACTTTTAAAGCACTTCATAATCTTGCTTCTCCTTATTAATTCAAGTTCATACTATTCTACACCCCCTCTTGCACGCTTTAATCTCCCTTATCAAGGCTGCTTCTTAGACCTTCTGCCCACCTGACCACCGCACTTCTCCTCGTCTTTGGATTTTCTTCATGAAAACATAATATAGACTCTCCAACCACACTGAAATCATGTCTTAAGACCCGTTTATTCAGAAGCGCCTATAACACATGATGCAAGACTACACACGTATCTCAATTTTAAATGTTTTAGGTTATTGCATCATAGGTCAATTGTTTTTGTTTTATATTGTTAAGTAATTTACTACTCAATGTTATTCAGTTTTTGTTTGTTTATATGTTGGACAGTGACGTTAGGTGACTAGAAAGATGCCTATATAAATAAAATGCATGATGATTATGATTATGATGATGATGATTATTATTATTAATAATAATTTGTTATTATTTTTTAATTATTAATCATAATTTAGGTTTTGAGAGCATGAGGAATCATTTTCACACATTTGATTACAGCACACAACTGTAATCAAAGCTAAAGGTGACTGAATGAAATCTTAGAAAACCTTTTTTTTTGGCCAGGCAGTTTGTGTATAATAAATACTGAATCATTTCGAATGAGTGCAGATCATCTGCAATGAAGTTTCAATATGAAAACTGTTGTAGAAAGAAAGAAAGAAGGAATATATCTATCTATCTATCTACTGTATATATATTTACTTATATATATACATATATATATATATATATATAATCAAATACAATAATATGTGCTAGGTATTTTAAGCCACCCTTCAACCCTATATAAATAAACACACAGATGCACAAATGCCACACTTTCATGTTTCTTGCACGTTTCTTGCTGTTGCTTGGAAGTTATGTCATTATGTGATCTGTATGATGTTAATGTCACAGTGGAGACAGTGGAGATGGAGAAACCAGAAGGGAAGTCTTTTGATTTAGGTGAGGCAGTTTGCGTTTTTTTTTCCTGGAATGACCCAGACATGATATCAGGGATTTTATAGGTTATTAAGCAACTTAATATATACAGTAAGTATAAATGATTAAAACAAGATTGAGGTGCTCCTCTAATGTAATGAATACAGTCTGCATTGGTTTTAATACTGTGTAAAACATCTTTCCCCCCTAGACGAGGTGCCAGACCCCTTACCAGACACTCAGGGAGACCCGAGTAGGTTCACTCTAGTTCTTTCAGTACCTCTGAATTCCTTTAACACATGCATACTTACATGGAATGCCTTTGATGCGACTTTCAGTTACAACAGCAATAAGATACTGAATACTGCAAACAGACATTAGTGAATTCCTAGATAATTAATCATTTCTTTTTAAAAAAAATTCTTAATGTTTCTTTCACTGCAGACTGTAAAGTTGACATCGCCTTCCTCATGGATGGCAGTTGGAGCATCGGGAAGCGCCGTTTTAAGATCCAAAAAGATTTCCTGGCTGAGGTTGCCCAAGTTATCAATGTAGGCATTAATGGCCCAATGATGGGGATCATCCAGTATGGGTAAGTGTCCCTCGACATTTTAATATAATTACTTTAATGATAAAATGAATACACTGGCAAGAAAACATAAAACACAGGATATTAATTTTCCTTCTGGGTCACAAGGGATGATCCAGTGACAGAGTTCGGTCTGCGCCAGTTCTCTAGCTCGAAAGACCTGAAACCTGCCATTGACAAGATAATCCAGAAAGGCGGGCTTTCCAATGTAGGTGAGTAAAACGCATCTTATTTTAAATCTGCATCATCGAAATGTTAATCATTCTCTCGTTCTGCAGCATAAACTGCTTCGTCATGAATGTCTAAAACGCCACAATAATCACTTGGTTTTCACTGACACTGCCCATATGTACATACTGTATGCGAGCGTGACATTAAATCTAAAAGTCAAATGCGAACTGTTAAGTAAATTACAGGGCTGCCACTACACACTGGTGATTTTGTGTTTGTTGACCGAATGTGGATTTTTCCCACTTTGGTTAAATCTGACATTGTGTCCATGTCTAATACATGTCCATGTCTTACAGTAATGAAAGCCAGTGGCATGGTTGTTTTCCCTGCTGTAAAGCAACCATACCCACTCAAAAACCTCTTGAGTCAGAAGTAAGGAAAACCAGAAACTGCTTTCTGAAAATAGGAGTGTGATATGTGTTAGGTGGTTTAGAACTTTATGCCTATATTAGAACATGCACAGTATTTTCTCATCATATATAGTATACCGTAGTGCTTCATCCTGTATACAGGGTTGTGGGGGTACACCTTGGATGCCAATCCATCGCAGGGCACACACACATACACACACTCACACACTACGGGCAATTTGTGCTTCACAGCTCCAGAGTCCAGCCCTGGTTCGATGATAAGCTCAGGTTGCTATCTCTGTGTAGCTTTGCGTGTTCTCCCCATGTGCATTTGGGTTTCCACCGGTTTCTTCAATAGGGAGATTAGCTACTTTAAATTGCCTCAGGTGTAAACGCTGTGTATGGCATCCCATTCAGAGTGTATTTCTGCCTCACCCAGTGATCAAAGTATAGGGTCGGGATCCAAGGAGGCACTGATATCTACTGAAGATAAAAATGCATACATTACAAGTGTAAAATGACTCAAAATTAAAGAGAATGATAATTCTTCTGTCAACGAAAAAACTCATTACTTGAAATTAGCAAAAATCTTGTGCTGCAATGATACAAGTGATTCGTGCTTACTATCTGGTTGAGTTAATTATTTTCCCCACAGTGCTGGAGGGAAAAAAAGGGTAAACCGGTGCCAGATTTGAAAAACATCAGTTTATTTTAACTGGTGTTCCCTTCTGCCCCCTTGTGGTGATTTAGGGAAAGCCCTCTCCTACATCAACAAGCATTTCTTCAGTGATGCTAATGGAAACCGAGGTGGGGCGCCCAATGTCGCTGTGGTGCTGGTGGATGGTTGGCCTACAGACAAAGTAGAGGAGGCTTCAAGATTGGCACGGGAATCTGGCATCAACATTTTCTTCGTTACCATTGAGGGTCCAGATGACAGCGAGAAGCACAATGTGGTTGAGCCCAATTTTGTGGACAAGGTAATCTACAAATATATTAACAGTACTGTATAAACTAATGTTACAGCATGTGTCTGTTTAGTGCTTATATCTGTATTAAAACCAAAGAGGGCATTACTTCAACCAGAGTTGTATTGTGTCGGATGGCACAGACATTGCAGGTTATTGAGGCATTATTAAAATTGGTGAACAAATTTTGGACATTATGCAAGATTATGGTTAAAAAAAAAAAAAAAAACAGGCTGAGTCAGGTAATGTACAACAGCTAAATCAGGCAAGGCATGAAAAAAGCAGAAAACAGTTAATAAACCAGAGTAATAACACACAGTCCCACAGTTTTGATGGGACTTGTTAACTTAAGGCAAGAATTCACTTCACAAATACATGGCAAGTGTTTGCCGAGGATTGAGTCCAGGCGTAAATGATTGGCGTGATGGTGACTGAGAACGTGACAAAGTTTTTGTATGTGCTAGGTGTTGAGGTCTGTTTCAGTCATTTCTATGGGCCGCAAAGCAGTTTGGGAGTTGTAGTTGGTGCATTTTGGAGATTGTATTATAAAAGGGATTCAAGCTTTTATATGACACAGTGGAATAGTTAGCTGATGCAGGAAAAAAAACCTCATACAACATTTACAGATTCTGGCAATTAAACAATATAATCGTTAGCGAGAATTACATTTTCAGTGGCACGGTGACTTAGTGGATAGCACTGTTGCCTTGTGCCGGAAGGGTCCGGCTTTGATTCCCACCTCGGGTCTGTGTGCATGGAGTTTGCATGTTCTCCCCATGCTTGGTGTGTTTCCTCTGGGTTCTCCGGTTCCTCTCACAGTCCAAAGACATGCAGATTAGGTTATTTGGTGTTCCCGATTTGCACACTTGCATTGTGATGGATTGGCACCCACGATCCCTGTATAGAGGACAAATCGGTATAGACAGTGAGTGAGAATTACATTTTCTAACGTTCTTTGATCAAATTTGATCATTGATCAGAATAGAATTATAAAATCTCAAATAAGTTTCATTTTTGCCCTGATGTCCTTACGCTATGTGTTGGTATACACTTTTAACAAAACTTTTCAGTACAGAAGGTTTTCCCAGTCTTCCCAGCTGTATCCATATTAAACTGTATGTTGTCTTTAAATAGTAGACGTGTTCATCCACAAATTACAAATATCATTATCTTTATGTCAAAATCTGTTCTACTAGGCTGTGTGCAGGACCAATGGCTTCTACTCACTGCCAGTGGCCAGCTGGTTTGCGTTGCGGAAGGCAGCGCAGCCTCTGGTGAAACGTTTATGCGACACCGACCGGCTCGTCTGCAGCAAGACGTGCCTGAACGCCAATGACATCGCCTTCGTCATTGACGGCTCAAGCAGCGTCGGAACCGGCAACTTCCGTACTGTGCTGCAGTTCGTGTCCAATGTGTCTCGCGAGTTCGAGATCTCCGACACGGATACACGCATTGGTGCTGTGCAGTACACTTATGAGCAGAGACTTGAGTTCGCCTTTGGCCAGCATAACACCAAGACCGACGTCCTAAATGCTATCCGCCGCATCAATTACTGGAGTGGCGGTACTAGCACAGGTGCTGCTATCACCTACGCTGCTGAGAAGCTCTTCAGCAAGTCCAAGCCAAACAAGCGTAAGATCATGATTGTCATCACAGATGGCCGCTCCTATGATGATGTACGTGCACCTGCTCTGGCAGTACAACGCTCAGGTAAGTGTTACAGCTAGTTTTAGGATCTGTGGAATTGATGGAGAAACATAGCCGAAGCAGGCATTAGTGAAACGTCTACAATTTTGGCTAGTGCAAAATCATCCATATTAAACACTGGGACGTTTTTTAAATCTCACACAATGTCTTAAATGGTCTAAGTAAAAACTATTACTTTCGATCTTCGATCTTTTCTAACTAATTTATTTAGTTACATTTTAATTTCTCAATGTAAACACACTAGTATCCTTATATATATATAAATATCCACTACCGTTCAAAAGTTTTAGGTCACTTGCAAATTTTTTTGTTTTTGTTTAGTGATTTATTTTCTACATTCTACACAAACATTGACTTTGCACTTATAATTATGAACAAAAATGTATATATTCATAAGCATGACCAAACTCTGTCAGATTAACAATAAGGAAGGTAAAGGGGAATATTTACATACACACACACACACCAGCTCTTTCTGCCACTTGTGCCCTACCCTTTGAGAAACCCTTGCCTAGTTAATCTCCTGACTTTATTTATGGAGAATTTTGATGTCCATTAGCGAGACCCTCATAAACCTTCGGTAAAGACAATTTGCCAAGAGAAATGAACCCCATTTCAACCTCAATGCTTAAGTAGGCTAATTACATCTGAGTCCATGCCGTGCATGCCAACAACAGTCTTGCAGCAAAGGTCAAATATGAATCATTTGTTGTGTGATATAATATATAATATTTTGTAGGGGGGAAAAAAGAATTTCTGTCTATGCTTATACATCTTTTCATTCATACTTGTATACCAATCGTAACATTACGCCCACTGCCAGGTGAAGTGAATAACATTGATTATCTTGTTACAATGGCACCTTGAATGCGTAGGATATACAGTATTAGTCATCAAGTGAAAATTTTGTCCTTGAAGTTGACTTGTTGGAAGCACAAGAAAAATGGGCCAGTGTGAGGATTTGAGCAATTTTGACAAGGGCCAAATTGTGATGCAAGACAACTGGTTCAGAGAAACTCCAAAACTGCAGAATGTTCCTGGTCTGCAGTGGACAGGACTTAATAACGTGGTCCAAGGAAGAAATCGAGTAGACTGGTAACAGGGTCAATGGGACATTGATGCAAGTGGGGAGTGAAGGCTGGCCTGTGTAGTCCAATCCAATAGAAGAGCTTCTTTAGCTCGAATTGCTAAAAAAGTTCATGCTGGTTCTGATAGAAAGTTCTCATACCACACAGTTCATCATAGATTTGTTGGATATCGGGCTGCATGCCTGACCTACGGTCACGGCTCCATGCTGATCTATGTCCACTGTCAAAACTGGACCATGGAGCAATGGAAGAAGGTGGCCTGGTTTGATGAAAGCAGATGGCCAGGTGTATGTTGACTTGGCCTCCAAATTCTCCAGATGTCAATCCAATTGATTATCTTCAGAATATGTAAAAAAAAAAAAAAAAAAAAAAAAAAAAAAAAAGTCAGATCCATGCAGGCCTGACCTTGCCACTTATAGGACGTAAAGGATCTTTTCCTGATTGCTTGGTGCCAGATACCATAGCATACTTTTAGAAATCTAGTGGAGTCCATGCCGCAAAGGGTCAGGGCTGTTTTGGCAGCAGAAAGGGGGGCCTACTCAATATTTGCCCGATATCCAACAAACCTATGATGAACTGTGTGGTATGACAACTTTCTATCAGAACCAGTAATTCGAGCTAAAGAAGCTCTTCTATTGGATGGTAAATTTGCTATTAAAAGATAATACAGACAATAGTTTGTCTTACTGGATTTAGCTACAGTAAGTACTTTTGGGTATAGGGTTGCACATAACAATTCCATGTACAATCACCATTTTGTGAAAGGTTTTCCTAAAGTTTAACTAAATGCAAGTGTTGAAACTGTTTGATCAGGTGTGATCGCCTACTCCGTCGGCATCGCCTGGGCTGCACAGGATGAGCTGGAATACATCGCTACAGACCCAGACAAAGATCACTCCTTCTTTGTGGATGAGTTTGACAACCTCTACAAATATGTGCCCAAGATTATAAACAACATCTGCCATGAGTTTAACTCGCAGCCACGGAACTAAGCTGGGCATGGAACGGAACGGATCGGGACTGGATCATCTAGGAGCTTCAATCCCATCAGAAGTATTTTATTGATGGTACCGTAGTAGTGATACCATAAATACCTTATTCGTGTTTTTGAGGCATTATTAAGAGGAGATTTGGGCCAGTGCCAGTGTTTTTAAGGTTGGCGCTTTGCTTTAAGCGGAGGTATTTGGCACTGGGCTTTTAAGGAAGCAGTGCAGCATGTATGGCTTCAGGAAGCCTGTTGTCTAGTTGTGAGGGATGTGAGAACAAATAATAGATTATATATTTAAATAACACAGTACTAACATAACTATTTCATCTCCATGATAAAAGCATAAACAAATGTTTCGCTAGCTACATATACATAAACAAAAATGCTATATATATATATATAATTTTTTTTTTCAAAACAAATTACGTAAGTACAATATTAATTCATTAATATGATATAAAGAGACTTGTGACCTAAGGTTTAAAATGTAAGTATGGGTTTTTAAAAGTTATTTTTGTATTATATTTGGTTCTTCCACATGTCTATGTATGTTTCCATGTTCTGCTAATAAAGTCGATTCTAAAACTTAATGAATTTTAAAACTGAAAGACAATCCTGCAAGCCACAGGATATGTTTCTAAGCACCAAATCACCCGTCTTGACTAAAAACGATAAGTTGAGAAAATTGAATAACGAATGAAAATAACGAATTTCTCAGTTTTTCTGCGTGATAGTAATTAACCTTTCTCAGCTTTTTCATTTTTAAAATGTCTGTAATATTTGTTCTATTTGTACATATACACAATAAAATAAAGTCTATTGATTTTGACTGTGTAAGTGGCAGACATTCTTATTTTAATGCAATTTGTAATAAAAAGATGATACCGAATACTTGCAAGTGTGACTGTCTGTTAATTAACAACGAGAAAAATCGTCTTTATTCTTCTAAGGGTAATAGATTGTTTATTAAAAATGCAAGTTTTATGCTTTTAATGTCATAAATATAACTGATATTAAATATTACTGACATTTACTAGAATTTTAAAAGATTGTGTCAGATTTTATGTCAGCAGACCATATTCCAGCTGAACTGATGACTAATCAATCTTCTTTGTGGTTTTGCACCTTAGGATAATTGTGTCATTTAACAGGTCAGAAGCATCAGTTAATGTTCACATCATCAGGATCAGGATCACATCATTTTCACATACAAAAGCCTCTAGAGTTCAGTAACAGAATGGTGCGGGGGGGGGAGGATTAACTTGTGTCAGCCAGTGAAAAGTGATCTGAGGTTATAGTGGGTATAAGACTCCCGAGAACTGGGCAGATAAAGATTGTAAAAGCATCCCTTAGTCAGTCTTCCATTCTTTAAGATGTTAACATTAATTGGACCTTTTGTCCTGTACTGTTTATACCTGATTAAATGCATTGCTCAGTTTCCACATGATTGGTTGATTGAGTGCTTATATTTATATTCAAGTGTATACGTGTTCGTACATTGCAGTACATACAGTATATGATCAAAGGTACAGTATATGGACACCTGATCATCACTGTTGCATCATCAAATGTTGCTACTAAATTGAAAGTATGTTTGTGTTCTGCAACCATGATTTACGAGCATGACAATCACCCTGTGCACAAAAATAGGAAAATCTGCTGCCTCTGATATCAGTACACAAGATTACTTGTATGAATGACAACAAATCCATACAGTCATGCTCCATGATGTACCAGAATTCCAGTCTAAAAGATCACAGGCTTCAGTAATGTATTAAAGGTGGAACCAAAATGTTCATCTTCAATTATAAAATATAGTTTGAAATGTAAATGTAACATTTTGTCATTGATGGGAGTCAATTACTTGGACCTTCATCAAACCCCTTACCCTTTCAACTAGTCAAAACCCATATAAGAGAATGGTTTTCTCTGCAGCTGTGTGCAGTGACTTGGGTGGGATCAGAGGAGAAGCTCCCAGGAAATTTGAGGAATGTTATTTACAGCTGAACAAAAAGAGCTCTGTTGAGGGGGCAGTCCATATCCATAATTATACTGAGACAAGCGCATGTATTGATTTTAAAATCTAGAATGTTTCATTGAACCTGGAACATTTATTATAACTCCATTTTTGTGATTGTAGTTAGTCCCTATTATGTCGTAACACTGAACTGTAATTAATCTAAATTCCATTGGTTGTTAGACTTCATTATATAATCCTAACTACACAAACATTTTGTTCAGCTTACACTGTGTTATCATTAACTTAAAGCGGTCCAAAAAAGCATAGGGCTGTACATCTGGCAGTCAACATCTGCATCAACTTAAAACAGCATGAATGCCTTTGACTGTGCGAGCCAGCTGTATCGTGTCTCTTCACTACTCCACTACTCCAGTGGCCTTGTTTACATCCTCTCATTCCCGCTTTCTTTCTCTTTCTTCACTTCTCTTTCATTCCGTTCCCAAACCATGCACCGTTCCCCCAATTTCATTTATATGTGCTTGATGATTATAATGCTTTCGCAAAGTTCTCACATATTCCAAGAATAAAAGGTTCTTCTGTGGGAGCTGCATTGAACTTTTGGAATGGCGTGCACACACACACACACTCTCTCTCTCCCAAACATGGTGTCACAGTCTCCACCTCCTGCCCTACTCTTCCCACTCTTTACCATCCCCCTTTCGCCCCCTCCCATCTTTGCTGTTGTGAAACACTCTAAAATCTTCGCAACTCACTCACACACAGTTGAAGGTATGTTACGTTTAAGTTCCTTCCTAATGTTCAGGTATATTCATGTAGTCAGAATATCTTTGCTGGGATTGTGTTAGATAATAACTGTGGTGTGTATTGTCATGTCTGTGGTGTCAGTAGTTGAACTCAAAGTATAGAAACATCCTCCAACAGCTTTGAGGGAAACTGGACACATTTGCATGAACAATGAACTTGTATAACTTTTACTTTTTTACTACTTAGAGTAAATAGCCTTACAAGTTTCTAGGATACGATTTCCCTACATTAATGTCAGTCTTTAAAAGTTAATTGCACTTACATACTGTAGTATAATTGTGTTAAAATAGAAAGACCCAAGATTTTGAAAGCGAGAAATATCTGAGCTGACCCTTTGCACCCAAAGGGTGCAATTGTTTTTTGCATTGTTACTATGTGTCCAACATGTTTAGCTGCCCTATACAATAGATGTACAGTATATACTATATTGCAATGATTAAATTGGGGGTTAGGGAATAAAAGGTGATAAATAAATAGGTGAACTCATTTCACATTCAGCCCCAGTTGGTATTGTCAACCAGCAAACCTATGCAGTTATAAATAAATATTAAATATTAGATATCAATTCAGGCAGCATGGTTGTGTAGTGGTTAGCACTGTCGTTTTGTACCTTCAGGGTCCGGGTCGATTTTCCCTCCGGGTCTGTGTGCATGGAGTTTGCATGTTCTTCCCGTGCTTGGTGGGTTTCCCCTGGGTCCCCCGGTTTCCTCCCACAGTCCAAAGACATGCAGAATAGGCTAATTATCGTTCCCAAATTGCTTGTAGTGTGTGGATGAGTGTGTGTGTGTGTGTGTGTGTGTGTGCATGAGTGTTTGCCCTGCGATGGGTTGGGATGTACCCCACCTCGTACCCTAAGTATCCTGGGATAGGCGCCAGGCCCCATGACCCTGTATACAGTACAGGATTAACTATTATTAATAATTAAAAATCTAACTTTTTAAATAAGAACATTTCTAGCCAGCTAATATTGTGTAAGCTAGAATTTCCCTGGAGAAAACATATCCATACACATTAAATAAGCAAACATATTAAATCAATACAAGCTAGGTACCGTACTTCATACACCCGTGTTGTGCATAGGAGAAGAAGACCTTGCTAATCTAAACATTGCTTTAATATACTGATGTTATAATGTCTGTACAAATACTGCCCTTTAATACAGGCTGGATGGAAGTCAAAACTAAATTGCTCTTTTAAAAATTAACTGTGTAATGGTGTAGCACAGCTACACTGGATAGCTAATGCATGCTCAAATACTTTTTAAATGAACAAACTTCATTTGAAACTTTGTAAGGTGGCACGGTGGCTTAGTGGTCAGCACTGTCGCCTTGTACCTCCAGGGTGCGGGTTTGATTCCTGCCTCAGGTCTGTTTGCATGGAGTTCTCCCTATGCTTGGTGGGTTTCCTCCCACAGTACAAAAACAAGCAGATTAGGCTAATTGGCATTCCCGAATTGCCCATAGTATGTGAATGAGTGTGTGTATGCATGCTCTGTAATGGATTGGCACCCCATACCGTGGTGTACCCTGCCTCATGCCCTAAGTCTACTGGGATAGCCCCCCAAAAAGCGATAAAGTGTGATAGACGACATCATTATGAGTTTGTAGTACCTGTTATTTGTTGGGTAGTAACATCTCAAATTAAATAGGCTGTGTAGTAGTCGTATTACTGTATGTCGCACACCTGCTGCCCTTGCCAAAGTCTGTGACCACTGATCAACCCAATACAAACAACTGCACACAATCTACCCATGTATAACACATTTATAATATGTAACCAATTGTACAGTGAAAACGAGCAAATAAACTAGACACTAATAAATAGTAAATCCAATAGTCACCGCTTTTAAATAGAAACCTAAATTTCAAAAATTAAAAGATGAAGGTAAAAAGATCTTGTCGTCATCACTGCTGCAGGGACTTTGATGACTCATCACTATTCATATGGTAATTTCTCTTTAAAGCATTTATTGAATAGTTCTCCATTAATACTTATCTCATTCCTACTAACTACTAAGAACCACTAGTTTATCATAATGTTACTAAATGTTAATTATTAACTAAGCATCAATTACCAAGTCTTAAATTTCTTAGCTTCCTCCTGGAGATCGGCTACTTTATACATATACCTATGCTAACACTTCAGTATCTAAAATGTTGTATTCAAATTGTTTAGCCAAAAGCTTCACAGAGATGGACACAAATGCAGGCAGTGAGCCCACGCAGGAGATTGTGGGACCAACCACACAAACTACTGGTGGCAGTAAACCTCTGCATCGCTTCCTCAAAGGAGAACCCAAAATTGTTGGGGTGAGAAAAGAGGAAACACTCACACATTCCTGTACGCATCAAACAGTATAAAGATGACATGATCAGGACACACGGAGGTCTTAAGCCATCCCTCAGTTCTTCATATTTTCACTTCCAAAGAGCCGGACTTTCTTGTATTTTGAATGTAGTCTTGAGGAATAGTCTCCAGGCTTCCTGAAGGCCTTTTTTAACTCTCATTTTTGGCAAGTTTTTCTCTCTATATTTATAGGGAATGCATAGGATTTTTTTGGTTTGTTAGGCCACTCAGTGACCTAGGAATTGTTCGAACATTTAAAAAAAAAAATGGTGTTTTTAGTATTAGTATACTGGTGATGCTGAAAGCTGAGTGGTTGGAACAGACGAGAGGGGAAAAGAGGTTGCTGCCGAGATTGTTACATAAACCACCAATTTTTAAATTGGATCTTTTAGCACTTTTCAGCCTGTCACAGTAAAACATTTGTGTGCATTTCTTTCATTTAACCATTTAATTTAATTTAATATGAAGAATTGAGTCGTGGCTTAATTCATGACCCCTCATACAGACTATGTTAGGCTAAGCAGTTGGCTATAAAACAACCCATATGACCTAATACCACAGCCCAAAGGGTCAGACACCATGGATATGAAAGGAGGAACATAAAATGCCAGGGTTTCATGCAAGCACAAAATAAATGGGTCTCAGTTTGTGTAGTATCCTGATGTTAGTCCTGTTGAAACTTCTAATTTCTCCATAATGGACCTCAGTGCTTGGCATGTTAATTCTGAATTTCAAAATTCTAAAGTAAATAAACAAGTGATTGAACGACAGCTCCAGAATCTTAAAGGAGGTGGGCAAGGCCATCAGGAGAATCAGTTAGAAAAATTATTTAATCATGACAAGGATGGCAAAGTGGTCCTGGGAAAGAATTATGTGTGTTGTTTTTTTAAGAAAGAAAGGTTGGGATATTAGATTTTTGTGCCATTTAAAGTTAATGCTCCTTATTGAACCAACATAGTCGAACTGATGACGTACAAGTTCTTTGGGCTCTTCTGTGAGTGGAGCGAGATATGGGCATGAGTGTTTCAACTTTGGGAAGGTATGGATTTGTGAAATTAATATGAGAGTGAAAGTCAGCATCAAACCATTTAGCTTGTCAACTCCTTAACCACATATAGATTATAGAAGATATAGAAGATTGTTGTGTGCATCAGTGATGCACCATTGGAAACGGCGTAATACACAAGTGCGCTAATATTTACCTATAATTCATTGTTAGCTGTCAGTATTGTTAGCTGTCTTGTAGCTGATGTCTTGGAAGAAGGATTTGAATGACTTACAAAGGTCACATTGTGATGGCTAGACAACTGCATCAGAGCATCTCCACAACCATAATTTCTTGTTGAGCGTTCCTAGCACACAGATGATAGTACCTGCATAAATTGGTCAAAAGAAGGGCAACCAGTGAACCTGAACTTGGTCGTGGACACAAAAGACTAATTTTTTCACTCATGCGGGTTAGGAGTACAGGCTAACCAATCTGATCTGGTTCCACAGAAGAGCCACTGTAGCACAAACAGCTGAAAATGTTAATGCTGGCTATGATAGAAAAGCATCAGAAAACATCAGTACATGGTACACTACACACACACACACACTCTTTTATTGGGACTACCGACACAGAGGTGGATGTGCGTGTCCTATGTGCAGGACTGACACAAAAAAAACATGATTTGACCCAGAGAGTGGAGCAAGCACAATGTTCGCGAACTCGGGATATGGATCGAACGCAAGGTCCTTGACCTTAGGGGCAGAGCAAACACAGAGTCCTCACACCTGGCATCGAAGCAGACATCGAACACAGAATCCTCAATCTCAGGTGGTGGTGTGAGTGCAGAATCCTCAAACCCAGGAGGTGGGTCACCCAAAAAGTTCTTGATCCCAGAAAATGGAGCAGACACAGGGTTCTCAAACCCTGGCTTTCAAGAGGGCTAACAGAGCACCTTCTGTCCAAACTCGCTCTGTGGTTCCTCCTCACCATGAACACTGTCACACTTAAACCCTCTGGTCCTTTCTTTGCAGTCTTTGCAGGTAGCAGTGTTACCCTTTTTCCAATTGTGTTGCACTATAATAAGAAAGGCCTGCATCGTACCATAGCTGTCAGGCTTACCCATATCATACCCAACTTGGCTGTGCTGCTCACTTCTCCCAGTCTCCCTCCAGGGCGCTATGTGGAATCTTTTTCCTCTCTCTCTCTCTCCTGTGCGCTCTGCAATGTTCCTGGCATCACGTATGATGGCAAGGTGACTTCCTGCTAAGTCTAATTGTCTTGCTGATATTGTCACAATTTATTTAGGGAAGACCCATCAACTATACCTATACTGTCAGTCTCACATTTTGTTAGGTTTGAGGGAATGCAGGCAAGGCATAAGCACGGATGTAGAGACATTTATTAACAGACAACCAAAAAACATAAACAAAACAGGAACGCTCTAAAGACGAAACACAAAACTGAACAGCGAAATACACAACAGTAGTACTAAACATAACAGATGCGAGACCCTAAATGACCTACTAGACATAATTTAAATACTATTAATAATCAAGACTTTAACCAAAATCACATGTGAACCGATGACAAACTGAGTTCCCCAAAGGACACCAAACAACAAGAGTCCATGGGCAGAGGTTATCCCTGACAGGGAGAAAACTATACAGCCAGTATAAAAGCACATTTACTGTACAATGGTGTCTGGCCCCAAATCTTAGTAATCAGTCGTCATAGAATTTTTATCATTGCAATGAATCTGCAGTTCTGGAAATTTCCATTTTGACTTGTATTATGTCTTCCTCTCTCAAGATTGTGCTGTTGTTCCTCGGCCTGTGTCTGTTCATTTTTGGGATTCCTCTGAAGAGTGACATACTGGAAACTTCAGCAGAAACATATAGCCCCTTCTGGCTGGGCATCTTGGTAAAACATTCATTTGTCTTAGCATGGTTGAAAAGACAGGTACAAATAACATACATACATCTGAAACTCTGAATCCTGAGTGATTCTTCTTAGATATTATGTTTCTAAATGAATTGGCAATAAGTTGCTGCAGGAGGGTTATTTTATTATATTACTACTATACTATACTATACTATACTATACTACACTATAATACACTACACTACACTATACTATACTACACCACACTACACTATACTATACTACACTATACTATACTACACTATACTATACTACACTACGCTACACTATACTACACTATACTATACTACACTATACTACACTACACTATACTATACTATACTATACTACACTATACTATACTACACTATACTATACTACACTACACTACACTATACTATACTACACCACACTACACTATACTATACTACACTATACTATACTATACTATACTACACTATACTATACTACACTACGCTACACTATACTACACTACACTATACTATACTACACTATACTATACTGCACTATACTATACTACACTATACTATACTATACTACACTATACTACACTACACTATACTATACTGCACTATACTATACTACACTATACTATACTACACTACACTATACTACACTATACTATACTACACTATACTATACTACACTACACTATACTACACTACACCATACTACACTATACTATACTACACTATACTATACTATACTACACTACACTACACTATACTACACTATACTATACTACACTATACTATACTACACTATACTATACTACACTACACTATACTATACTACACTATACTATACTACACTACACTATACTATACTACACTATACTATACTACACTATACTATACTACACTACACTATACTACACTATACTATACTACACTATACTACACTATACTACACTATACTATACTACACTATACTACACTACACTATACTATACTACACTATACTATACTACACTATACTACACTATACTATACTATACTATACTATACTATACTATACTATACTATAAAACAAATCTATACTAATGCTGTCTTGTGTGCCTCTTACCATTTTCCATATATTTTCCCAAGTTTATGAAACTGTTTACACAAATTATGGATTTGCTTAAATGTTTCCTACTTTACATAGTCATGCTTATATACAAAAACTAGAAACTTATTTAAGCTAAAATAAGCAGAATTACATATGCATACTCAAAAGTGAATAACTATGGTGATTCTATAGTATAAGAGAATGACAGAAAAAGACAGCACGTCCATACTTGTTGTACCATGTGCTATGTTTATATTTGTAGAGTGAATGTTTACAGTTTTACGGTTACTTTACAAAAGAATTATCCCTTGAACTCAAATGTGTCCTTTTGATCACCAATTCGGCAGCAGTAATTACGTAAAACACCATTTGATCAAATGCTCATCTATGTGACGTACTTAAGCTCTTACTAATGTATACTTTCTGTTTTGCAGTACTTTATATGTGGTGTTCTCTACATACAATCAGAACGTAACCCAACAAAAAAGATTGTGAGTTCTTTAAGTGCTTTTATAATATATTCTCAACCTCTAAAAGATGTGTCAGGACCTTTGGAGTTACATTCCTTCCTCTCAAAATAACATGACTTTTCTATTACTGACTAATATGCTTCAAGATAAATAAATGAATAAAAGTACAATTTATATAAATAAATTGATATGAACTTTTTTTCCCCCCTTGCAGGTCACAATTAGTCTTGCATTTAGTATCATCGCAATACTGGGGACTATAATTGGTGCAATCATTTTCAGCAAAACTTTAGTCTCACATAGTCATTATATGATGTATCGAGATCCTTTCGGCATCAATGAAACTGATGTAGTCACGGAACATTATGTAAGTTATTATCAACAGAAGGTTTGTGGATAAGAATGGACACTTGTATTTGTGGAGAAGAACATCTATCTATCTATCTATCTATCTATCTATCTATCTATCTATCTATCTATCTGTCTGTCTGTCTGTCTGTCTATCTATCTATCGTATTTTTTGAAGCTAGTCATTCTATAATGCCTATGGTACATAAATAGATCATAATTCATGTTAACATCAAGTGATTTTGGCTCCTCCTATTGGCGGCACAGTGGTTTAGTGGTTAGCACTGGTGTCACACCTGCCTCTGGAGTTTGCACGTTCTCCCTGTGTTTAAAAACCCAAGGCTGGGCTAATTGGCTTATTGGCATTCCCAAATGTAAATGAGTGTGTGAATGTGTGCCCGTCCAGGGTGTACCCTGTCTTGTGCCCTAAGTCTCCTGGGATAGGCTCCAGGCTCCCCAACAACCCTATACACAGGATATAGCGGTATAGACAATGAGTGAGTGATTGAGTGAGAGAGTGGGCTCTTCATATTTGTATGTAAATCTGTACTATACAGATATCCTGAGTCAGGGTTGTGTTTTGAATTTGAAGCATTAAGGCAACTTTTTATACATTAAATTATAGTTCAGTTATGCATCTTACTGACAGCTACAGTATCTAACAAATTTGATGTAACCAAAATCGTAGAATTAATAAGATGCTATCTGATGTATTTAGCCTAAAGAGGGTTGACCTCCTAATCTAAATACAAAGTACAAAAAAGGGCTGATACCTAAATTTATGTACAGTATAGTCCAATTCGATAAAATTAATAATAAACAAGAAAAACTAATAATACCTTCATATTAATTTACCTTCAGTAAAGGCTAGTCTAGGAAAGACATGCTGTTTCTGGTACAATACAATATATGTACAGTATGCCAGGCCAGTAGGTTATTTTAAGCCACAAAAAGGGCTGCCAGGTGTGATACAGTTGTGATCAGATGCTTACACAAAGTAATGTTACACATGAATGTTATTTTGGGCTTGAATTTTGAATTGGTCTTAATCTTAAATCTAAACAATAATTTCACATCATATTGTCCATTTAAAAAACGAGAAAACCTCATTCATTATTTTATTCATTAAATGTGGCTTAGTCGCCTTGCACCTCCATGATCAGGGGTTCAATTCCAGCATCGGGTCTATGTGCATGGAGTTTGCATGTTCCCCCAGTGCTGCTCCTGGTTTCCTCCCACAGCCCAAAACATACAGATTAGACTAATTGGTACTCCGAAATTTCCCGTAGTGTATGACCTACCATGGTCATAAAATGGGAATAAATTACAATGTTAATCACAAAAGGTTGAGGCCCCAAACGTTTAAGTTAGCCTTCTTTCCACATATTCATTCCACACCCAGTTCAGATGTATGTCTGGGGTAATTATCTTGTTGGAACACTCAGTGTTGTCCAGATTTCAACCACCATGGCTTTTAATTTCAAGTTTTGGTTCAGAATTCTGATGTAATCCTTCTTCATTATTCCATACAACGGTACCACAGGCAGCAAGAAATAAATAAATTTTTTTAAAAACATGATGCAAAACCATGCTTAAAAGTTAGTACAGTGTTCTTAAAGTTGAATCATGTCTGTTATCATAGTAAAAATTTAAATATATTATAGATCTATATCGTCTTTGATCACTTTGATGTCTGTTTAGTATGTAACATTTTGCTTCAATTAAAAGAAAGCCTGAAATGATTTTTTTTTTAATGCAGATGTTGTGGCTCTGTTTTAACTAATCAATTTGCAACACTTGTTTAGATTTATCAAACCAAATTATCTGCCATTATGATTATTGTTATTAAACAATTTTTTCCCATTCCTTAGATGCAAATCTACAGCCTGGAAGCTGTGTTCCTGTTCCACAGCTTGATAGCAGGAGTGATCCTCACAGCCATGTCTGTGTTTGCCCGTCTAGCACTACGATCAAGTCACACACAGGTTAAAATGATTATTATTTTTTAAACTTCCCCATTCCATAGCTGGGATATGAATAATGCAGTTAATTATTATTTTCAATTACAGTGGTGTTCAAAATAATAGCAGTGTGTTGAAAAAAGTGAGTAAAGCTCCATATCCATATAATAACTTTTAAT
>JAQMYK010000013.1:10091869-10111163 GCA_030014345.1 Clarias buthupogon | reverse complement strand
ATAACTCCACATGTGTTCATTCATAGTTTTGATGCCTTCAGTGAGAATCTACCAATGTAAATGGTCATGAAAAAAAAGAAAACACATTGAATGAGTGAAGGTGTGTCCAAACTTTTGGCCTGTACTGTACCTCCTGCCTGACAGAAGTAGTTTGAATAGGTTGTGACTGGGGTGACTGGAGTCTTTGATGATTCTCCTCGCTTTCCTCAGTCACCGCTTCCTGTAGATGTCCTGGAGGGAGGGAAGCTCACCTCCAATTATCCTCTCGGAACACCGCACCACTCTCTGCAGAGCTTTGCGGTTGTAGGCGGTGCTGTTGCTGTACCAGGTTGTGATGGATCCAGTGAGGATGCTCTCGATGGCACAGCGGTAGAAGGTCCTGAGGATGCGGGAGTTCATGCCAAATCCCTTCAGTCTCCTGAGAAATAAGAGTCGCTGCTGTGCCTTCTTCACTGTTTTGTCAATATGAACTGACCATGTGAGATCCTCTGCTATATGAACACCCAGGAAATGGAAGCTGCTCACTCTCTCCACAGCAGCGCTGTTGATGACGATAGGGGAATGTGCACCTCTACACCTCCGGAAGTCCACTATCAGCTCTTTGGTCTTTCTGACATTGAGGGAGAGATGATTCTTCTGGCACCAATGTGTCAGGGCTCTGACCTCATCCCTGTATGCTGTCTCATCACCGTTGGTGATAAGACCCACCACTGTTGTGTCGTCCGCAAACTTCACAACGATGTTGGAGCTGCTAGTGGCCGTGCAGTCGTATGTGTAGAGTGAGTACAGTAGAGGGCTCAGTACACACCCTTATGGAGCACCAGTGTTCATTATGACGGAGGATGAGGTGATACTGCTCAGTCTGACCATCTGGCGTCTGTCGGACAGGAAGTTGAGGATCCACGATGGTGTTGAATGCCGAGTTATAATCTACAAGCAGCATTCTCACATATGTATCTCTCTTCTCCAGGTGGGTGAGGGCAGTATGCAGAGTCAGGGCTATGGCGTCATCAGTGGACCTGTTGTGGCGGTATGCGAATTGTAGCGGGTCTAGTGAGTCCGGCAGCGCAGAGCAGATGAAGTTTCTGACCAGTCTCTCAAAGCATTTGCTCACGATGGGGGTCAGGGCTACTGGTCGCCAGTCGTTCAGAGATGTGATGGTGGGGGATTTGGGTACAGGGATGATGGTGGCCATTTTGAAGCAGGCTGGTACTACAGACAGAGAGAGGGAGAGGTTGAAGATGTTCATGAACACTCCAGCCAGCTGAGCCGCGCATGATTTAAGGACATGGCCGGGGATTCCGTCAGGACCAGCGGCTTTGCATGCGTTCACCTGTCTGAAGCACTTCCGTACATCCTCTTCAGACACAGTGTGCGCACTGACGTCATCCATGATGCGTTCGCTGTCCAGTCTCGTGTTGTTAGCTGTGTCGAATCTAGCGTAAAATACGTTTAGATCCTCACATAGGGGGGCCGTGGTCTGTGTTGTGCTGGTTTTCCCTTTGAAGTCCGCGATTGTATTCAGTCCCTGCCACATTCTTCGAGGATCGTCAAATTGTTGTTCCACATTTCCCAGTCCACGTGATCAAAACAGTCCTGTAACTAGGAATCTGATTGGTCCGACCAACAGTGCACCACCCTTAGGGTTTGGAGCTTACTGTTTCTGCTTCTGCCTATAGGCAGGCAGAAGCAGAATGGAGCGATGATCTGATTGGCCGAATGGGGCGCGGGGGAGGGCTTTGTACGCATTCCGGAAGGAAGTGTAACAGTGGTCGAGCAGCCGCTCTCCTCGTGTGTTGAACTGAATGTGTTGATGGAGTTTTGTTAAAACTTTCCTCAAGTTGGCTTTGTTAAAGTCTCCAGTCATGATAAACACCGCCTCTGGGTGCGCGGTTTTCTGACTGCTGATCGCACTGTACAGTTCCCTGTGTGCTTGGTCAGTGTCGGCTTGTGGGGGAATATAAACAGCCGTAGTAATGACTGCTGAAAAATCCCTCGGTAGCCAGAATGGCCGACACATAAGCATCAGAAACTGCGGTTCCGGTGAGCAAAAGGACTTTATCGGGTGCATGTTTGCATAATCACACTAGGAGTTGTTGATCATGAATCACACGCCTTTGCTTTTTCCAGTTAGCTCCCGCGACCTGTTTGCGCGGTGCACGAAGAATCCTGGTAGCTGAATCGCGGAGTCCAGTATCTTGTCCGACAACCAGGTTTCCGTAAGGCAGATCATGCAGCAGTCCCGCGTCTCTCGCTGGAATGAGATCCGTGCCCGAAGTTCGCAAAGCTTGTTCTCCAGAGACTGTACGTTAGCCAGTAATAAGCTGGGGAGCGGTGGTCTGTTAGTGCGCCGTCTCAGTCGAACCAAAACGCCGGAACTTCTGCCTCTACGCCGGCGTTTGCGAGTTCCAGGGATCCAGGACAAAGGCGTCTCGGACGAGATGAATGGGGGGTTTGTAAATGGAGTATCTGTGTTCCAAAACTTGAACTCCGGGAAACGATGAGAAAGTCCTGCTCTTATATCCAGTAAGGTTTGGCGATAATAAATAAAAAGACATAACGTGTTACTAGTAAGAAAATAAAATAAAAATGGAATTAGACACAAAAAGCCACTATTGCTTGAGGGAGCTCGCGATGAGGCTGCCATACGCTTGGAGCGATCTTGGTTATAACTCCGGTACTCCGGTTTCCTCCCACAGTCCAAATACATGCGTTATGTGGAGATGGTTTCAGCTTGGATTTCCAGTTAGTGCCTGTGTGGTGTTTTGAATATTACCCATGCCTGCATAGGACTTCTCCAGGCCACATTGTTTCTTCCTTAGCTCCACATCAGTTTGGAACTTGACCAAGTACATCCACATGACTTGACTAATTACATATATGAATATATTAAAGACAGAAATAATACTCAAATCTACAGTACATTCCAAAATATTCAATAATGAGGGTGGCATAGTCGACTATTGGTTATCATTGTTGTCCCCGTACGTCCAGGGCTGGGGGGTTTGATTCTTGTCTATAATCCGTGTGTGTGGGACATTTGCATTAGGGGTGCAGCAGATCACAAAACTCTTGGCTCGGATGTATTGAATTTGGGTACAAATATAGTTTTGATTTAAATATATTACTTTTAGAACTCAACATATAAGATATTAAATGTTTAAATTCAATCTTCAAATAAAATAATTGTTCAGTTAAAGTGCAAAATGTGCATAAAGTGCCTAATGAGACACTAACATTTGTTTAATCCTGAACACTGACAAGTGGCCCAGCGGGTTAGTGGTTAGCACCGCGTTCAGTTCTTGCCTCGGGATCTGTGTGCATGGAGTTTGCATGTTCTCCCCATGCTTGGTGTGTTCCTCCAGGTACTCTAGTTTTCTCACACAGTTCAAAGACATGCATGGTGTTCCCAAGTTGCATGTTGTGCTGTAGTGTGTGAATGAACATGTGAGTGTGTGTGCCCTGCGATGGATTGGCACCCAATATAATTATATCAACTATGCATATATATTATATAATCTCATTTTATACATTATATTATTTTATAAAATAATTCTACCAAATTTAATTCTAAACAGAATTAAATGGAACTTTTGCGGCACTTAGATATTTGCCTGAAGTTAAACGTGCACCATCAGTGAAATAAAAACATCTTATAAGAGATGTTATGAACAGTTATGTGCCGGATTTAATAATCTACTTTAAAATAAGCTATGAGCGAACTGCTTGATTCCTTACTGGCCGTGATTGGCCTAGCCAAATAGCTTGACCTAAACACATAGAGCTCTCTTGGCTTTTGTCAAGAGGAAGATGAAAAACATCTGATGCAATAATACAGACGCGCTGAGGGCTGATATTAAAGCAACCAGAGGTGGAAAGTAACGAATAACAGTATAGTTAATCGCGTTACTGTAATTGAGTAGTTTTTTGTGAACTTATACTTTTAAAGTAGTTTTTAAAAACTGTAATTTTACTTTTAGTTAAGTATGTTTTGTTTGAAGTATTGTACTTCGCTACATTTGAAACCATATTCGCTACTAAGTGAAAAATTAATAAATAAATGAAAATTTAAAATAATGCAACGGGGAAGGAAAAAAAATGCACCCAATCAAAGTAAACCACTTAATGGGCGGGGAGAACAAACGCGCTAAATTCACAAGAACGATGGAGACGGACAAAACAGATGCCAGTGATGCAGGCCCAGCTGAGAGTGAAATGCCATCAAATTCTTATGAAGCAAACCCCTGGCCATTGTAACAGCCACTACTATGTATACCACATTATGTATGTATGTTGCCCTAAGAGTTGCCATTGTGTGCACTCAGGAGGTGTGTGCGTGAGAAGGAGAGAACATCTTTAAGCACCACAAAATTATATCACAAAACATTTTACTTTATGTTTTGTGTTATACTTTTGTGGCGCTGAAAGAGGCTGGTAAAGGTTTTGTGGGTTTGGGGGATTCTAGTGTAGTTCAAAAAAGACAAGCGGATATAAATCTCAAACTAGTTGTTTTTAACTGAAGGAACACCCTTGCATAATAAAGTTGTTGCCTTTCTTGTGCTTGAAATCAAAGTGGTTGCTTAAATGGTGTGATTCTTTGCGCCGGATAGCAGAGGGAAAAAAACTTAACTCTGTAACTTTTACTTTTTTTTACAACTTTTACTTGAGTAGATTTTTATAATGGTAACTTTACTTGTACGTCAATAAAATTTCACTGAAGTAAAAGTACTTTTACTTGAGTACAAAAGTTTATTACTCTTTCCACCCATGGTCTTCAGCAATTCCTCAAAAGTGCCACAGGCTAATTGCCTCCATGCCATGCCGCATGTATGCAGTAATTCATACTAAATGAACCCCGACTAAATATCGAGGGAAGAAATGTTAATAATTTTTTTATTATTGTTGTTTTTAGGAAATATTCTAATACTTTCATTGAAATAAAAACAAACAAAAAACTTTATATTAAATATAGGATCCAGAATACTTTTCACTTTTTAAATGAAATTTCGAAAGAAAATGTACTCTAATTTTTTCGAAACGCACAGTATGATATACACTGCTGCAATTATGCAATATGTATCTCAATGTAAACAAACACCTGCACCAATCAATAGATATTAATTAGAAAAGCTAAACTGAATATTTTTTACTGGGATTAGTAAATATTTTAGGCGCTCAAGTAGTATAAATGAATTTTAACGCGCTGGAGACGTTTTAAGACGAAACTTCATCTTTATTCTACGTTTTCGGTTACTCATCTGTGATTCACTCTCCCATTACCGAACAGGAAGTGTCTGACGACCAGAATTTCCGACTTCACGTGCACGCTATAATGTGGGAAGCAGGAATTTCCGAGTCCTCAGTTATCGTAAATAACGGACAGAATGCGTCATGCGTTGTCCTACCCATATTCAGATAAGCCACGCCCCAAAATGACTTAGGCTTCAACAATATCCCCTGCCAGAATGCGGGTGTAAAAGCAACAGCACGCGCCTCATCTTCTTCCGGTTTGAGGCTGTCGGTCCTTTTCCTGCCTGTTATCGTGGCAGAGGCTGTGTTCATCTGCGGGAGGAACCGTAAAAACATGCCATCATTAGTTTTAAGCAGCAGTGACAACGTTACCAATATGAACGATGTTGACGAGGGATCAAACAACAATATAGAAATTAAGGTAATGACAAATTTTAGCCTTATTTATGTATTTATTACGGACAAATTTAGCATGCTGTCCGAGTGGCTGGCTAGCTAGGTGGCAGGCGGTGGAGATGGAGTTTAGCTTAGAGCTGATATAGCCGATAAATTATTACAAACTCCAAACGACAAAACGTGTACTGTTACGTATAATGTATAGTGGTCGCTGTTTTCGAGACATCTTCCGGTTAGATGGAGGAAAACTATTTAAATAGTCAGCCTGCTAGTTCGCTAGCATGCTCGCACCACGTGTGCTCATGGAGGAAGAAAAACAAGTCTCAAGCGCCCCCTGTCGAAAATCCCGTGAAGTGCACGATGGGCCTACTAATGTACACAGTATTGTCTATCTACAGTTCATCTTGAACAAGAATGTCATGAAAAAGTTCATTTTCTTTGGAAAGTTATTTTATAATTTTTTAAAAAACTGAACTATACTTAAGGCTTTTTTGTTGTAATGTTTATTATTTTTCACAGGAGGTACTGTGGCATAGTGGATATTACTGTGGCCTTGCCCCTCCAGGGTCCGGGTTCGATTCCCTCCTCTGGGAGATTTTTTTTTTGTATGTTACCTACCTGCCTGGTGGGTTTCCTCCGGGTAATCTGATTGGGTTAATTGATGTTTCCAAATTGCCCGTAGTGTGAATGAGTTTGAGAGTCTTTAAGTCTGCCCTGTTATGGAGGGGATGGGCTCCAGGCTACCGCAACCCAGTATCTATACATATAAAATTCAACAGATGACACTGTACACTTTTAATATGCATTTATGTGCGTGCAATTAATATCTACTTAATAAACGCGATTTCACGCCTTCATTCCATGCACTTTAAGGGTAAGATTAATTCCAAAATTCAACAGGTAGCGTTGTAAATCTTTTAAAACGTGTTTAAGGTGGGCAGTTAAATTCCACGTGAACGAAGTCACGGGCACATCTAGTACAGGATAAATCTGTATAGATGATGAGCGAGAGAGTATTACATCATTCACCTCATACATATCAATCATTCAGTAACTTTTACTAAAATCCTGTTTATTTGCAGGCAGCGTCATCACCAACTTTTATGTCATCCAGTGAGCATGTCTTGCGTGTTCCTTCCCGACTATAACAGTAGGCGATACCATTTACCCCAGTGTAGTGGTGGTGGTGGCTGGTGTAGTGGGTGCCCCAAATGGTAAGGTGTAATGTTAGCCAGTGTCATCGAATGCATCAGTAGACAGCTTTATCACATTTTATGTCATATTGTGAGGTAATGATGTACCTGCTGAAACATTGGAGCAGTGTGAGGAGAGGCAGGTAATGGTAGCATGGGACCTTGGGAGGAGAAATGGAGTGAGGCCGGAGTCGGTGCATCAAGAGCCATCGTACACAGCCATCTTCAGGAGATGGTCTACAACTGTTGCATACCTATTATGTTCATGCTAATTGTGACATCATTTCCAATGGGAAAGCACATTTTTATATGTTTTATACCACTCCTGTAGCAGATGTTGACATTAAAAGCGTCTTGCCTGGGATAGGGAGAAAACGAGGTGGACAGGTGCTCAGAGGTCCAAAGTCCTCTTTTCATAAGAAATACTATTTTTGCATTTCGTTTGGAAATTAAGTTCCCAGAGTCTTGACGCAGAGTGGAGAGGCACAGAATCCACGTTGCTTGAAGTCCAGTTTGAAGGTTCAACAGTAGGTGATAATTTTGGTGTCCCGTGTCATCTGCTAATCTCGGTCTGTTGTGTTTCATTACGTCCAAAGTTAACGCAGCGGCCTGCCAGGAGATTTTGGAGCATTGTGATTTTCTTTTGTTTTATGAAGACGGCAATTTAATTTTCCAGCAGGACAACACGGTGCCGACACTGCCAAGTAAAACTAACAGGTTTGCTGACTGACATGAAATTATTGGGCTTAATTGGCCGGCCAAATGGCCTGACCTGAACTCATAGGTGACCGTTAGGTGAAACACTTAAATACGGAAGTGATTAGGGCTGCTATTAAAGAACACTGGTCTTCAGTAACATTACCTTAAAAATTCCACAGAATTATTGCCTCCATCCCATTGATATATGTATTTATATGTATATTCTCATTCTTCGTCATTAATCTTAGGACATTACCAAATATTTATAAATACTGGATGTTTGATTTTCATGAGGTATAAACTGTAATCATTGGAATTGCAACAAAAAAGGCTTGACATATTTCACTTTACATGATTGTCGCTCTTTAAATTATATTTCAAAAGAATTTAACATTTTTATAATCTATTTTCTCGAGACGCATTGCATGCGATACACTTTTATATATTATAAAATATATTTTGCAATGTGAATCTAGCACTTAATACTTTTTGTCTGTTTTTGGTCTTGCCACGTCTTGTGACAGTGTGGCAGTCTGTATATTGACAATGAAGTCACCAATTACTACTACAGCATTCTAATGTTATTCATTCATTTGTTTGTTTTTATTTTGTTTTGCAGCATAAATTAGTGCAAAATATGAATTTCACTGTACAGGGAAGTTTGCGCATGAGACGTTTTTAAAATCTTGGTAATAATTACCCGTCAGTCAGAGTCATCTCTGGACGCAGTTACCTCAGCGTTCCCTTGAACATATTAATTTGTGTGCATTTTTTAATAACTGTTGGACATATTTTATGGACTATTAGTGACTAAATCCACATATAAAGTAAATACACAGGGCTGAGAAAGACGGATAAAATGTTAATAAAAATGATGTCACAATTAGCATGAACATCTAGCTCACTCTTTTAGGTATAAAAAAAAATACCACAGAACTGTTGATTTCTTGATTCCAGTTGTAATGAATGATATGATGTGATGATGATGATGATACTGTTACTGCTCCCATTTTTTGTTATTTTCAATAAAAGTGCATCCTTCAGTTTTATTTTTCTCCTTTTTCCACAGTTATTTATTCATGCCAACAATTTATCTAATAATGAAATGCTTTATTTCCTATATTACTGACTTTGCCGTAGAACTAAATAAGCCGGTAAACTGCTTTAAGGTGCTCATAAGTGTGTCTTGTGTAATCATCAGAAAAAGAAGGACAAGGCCAAGAAAAGTAAAATGATGGTGACGGATGAGTCTGCTGATTGCGATCCACCAGCTCCCAAAAAGATGAAAAAAGAAAAGATGGACACAGCCGACGAGACAGCGCAGACGTCTCCCGATGTTAACGGAAACATTGGGAAGAAACCAGTTAAGGTCAAGAACCTTCATTCCAGTGATGAGCTCATGACCCCGGCAGGCGATCAGTCGGAGGTAAACATCTCTTTATATGACCCGTTGTGATGACGCTTTTTTATTTTATTTTTTCCCCTTCATTGTTAGTTTTAAACATGGGCTATATGAAAAGTCAGAAAGCTAAAAGAATGAAACTACAAATGCCAATTTAAGTCTTATTTACAATGTAGTGCACCGGGGAAAGTATTCAGAGAGCTTCACTTTTTCCACATTTTGCATATTTTGCCTTATTTCAAACTTGATTAAAGTCATTATTTTCTCAAAAATTCTACAAACAATAACCCATAATGACAACATGAAAGATGTTTGTTTGAAACCTTTGCAAATTTATTAAAAATAAAAAACAACAACAAAAAATCACATGTACATAAGTATTCACATCCTTTGTCATGACACTCAAAATTGAGTTTCCACTCATCATCCTTGAGATGTTTCTACAACTCGATTGGAGTCCATCTGTGGTAAATTCAGTTGATTGGACATGATTTGGAAAGACACACACCTAGGGTCTATGTAAGGTTCCACAGTTAACAGTGCATGTCAGAGCACAAACCAAGCCATGAAGTCCAAGGAATTGTCCGCCGAGACAGGATTGTATCGAGGCACAGATCTGGGGAAGGGTACAGAAACTTTTCTGCTGTATTAAAGGTCCAGATGAGAAGAATCACCAGGACTCTTCCTATAGAAGGCAGTCTGGCCAAACTGAGCGACTGGGGAACAAGGTCCTTAGTCAGAGAAGTGACCAAGAACCCAATTGTCACTCTGAAAGTGACAAGTTCCTCTTGTGGAGAGAGGAGACTTTCCAGAAGATTGACCATCTCTGGAGCACTCCACCAATCAAGCCTGCATGGTAGAATAGTCAGACAGAAGCCACTTCTCAGTAAAAGGCACATGACGTCCGCCTGGAGTTTGCCAAAAGGCACCTGAAGGACTCTCAGACTCTCATATTATCAGAATTAGTACAGATTTTCTTATATTTATCATGTTTGCTTTATTATGCATAAAACAATTCACTATTTCCAAACATAACTTTAATATCGAATACATAAATAACATTACAGAAGAATATTTGCATGCCTGTAAAGAAAGACAGGCCAGTTTTCAGATGGAAACAAAAGAAAATCTAATGTTGAAACCAGAAAAACAAAAAAACTCCTGGGTTTTGCTTGAGAAGAAAGCAATTAGAAAATTAGACAGAAAAACTATTCTGCAGCAAACTCAGTAAAACCTAACGTCTGTTTTACTTACAGTACTGTGCAAAAGACCTGTACAAAAACTTTAATAAAAAAAAATATATACAAAAAGTTCTTAGTAAGTAAGCAAAGATGCCTTAATCTAAACTTTTCTACATTAAAAAAAAAACTTTTTATAAAAAGCAGTAAAGAGTAAGAAAATAAACTCTTTCAATATTTGGTGTGGAAACTACTTGCTTAAAAATAGTCAGTAGTGTTCGATACAGATTTGTGCAGTTTTATAGCAAAACAGCTGTTAGGTTTTACTGAGCATTCTGGAGAATATGGAGGTTTCTTCTGGTAACTGTTTAAGTCATGTTAGGAAATATTGAATAGTTTGACTGTATGCTGACATGCTAATAAAATTTGTATTAAAGATATTATGATGCCTATTGATAAGATTTTGCACAGTTCATTTTGCTGATGATTCAGTTATTTTGATGATCAGCTGCTAATATTTTTAGCATAAGTTGCAGTGACAAAGCTATGAATAGCAACCAAAAACCGTGGTTAAAGGTCACGATTCAAGCTCCATCAAATCAGTTTGTCTTGGCCGTGCTACAGGTTTGTTGTGGTTTGTTTTTTAGTCAGGTTGTACCATCCTTTGTGTTCAATAATTTGGCTTAATGAGTACGTGTGTTATTGTTATCATTATCGCATTGTCATTATGCTCTTACTAGGCGTGCACCGCTGCAGTGGCAGGAATGATTTAATTTCCCATAGAAAATAACTTGTATGACAATTGGGAGCGAAATTATCATACGGATGACAAACCTATGAGCTATGCCTCGGCTGGTACAGTCCGAGAAATTAGACAATAAAGCAGTAATTTATTTTAAGTGTATACATTATTTAATGATCTGTCTGACGTTCGCGGTATTTGATGTGTGCACAACAAATAAAGAAAAAATGCTAAACTGCTTTAGCTGGAATTGTGAAAATTAAAAAATTAATTATACTCTTTCACTTGTGTTTCTGAATCAAACATCGGCCGGACCTCGTAACAGAAGAAGAAGAAGAAGAAAAAGAAAATGGCGACACCAGATGAGACGACACACGACCAAGCACAATCTGTCAACGGCATTAGCAAAAAATCACCAAAGATTCAAGCGAAAGTTAACGGTCATTCCACAGACTCTACCTCGACGCAGTCCAGTGACGACTCCAACAGTGAGAATGAAAAGGATGTGGTAGGTTACCGGATGCTTTATCTGGTTACCCTGCCAATCATACTGAAAGTTACACATTTTCTCGACAGTCATGACATTTTCACTTTGTGTTGGTGTTTGTTTATCCCATGAGTGTTTGTCCCACTTTAGCACGTCACTTACAGGCAGGTGAATAGCAGAAATAGTTCTGATCTGATGAGAAGCACAGCAGGAAGTTAAAAGCCCTGCGTACAAAAGTAAAAGAAGCCCGGGTTTCTGAAATATTTCCTGCACTACAGGTGCTTTACATAGTTGGAGGAAAGGTTAGAATAACGGTTAGGCATGTACTGACTGAATATTTATTATTAATGTTGCCGCTTATTAGCATATTATTCATATTTTTAAAATAGTTTTTCTTTTGATCTCGTAGTTTTTGAAGAGATGTAGGTAAAGTACTGATTAAGTATACTTTTTATACTAAATTGACAATCGATTTAAAAATTTTAATCTAGGTAATCACAGTCTGTGATGAAGCACAGATTTTAAGATATTCAGATTTACTTGTATTGTAAACGCGCAATGATGGAATAAAGAAATTCATGACAAACTGGTTAGAGGAAATACTGTAGATTATTAAATTTTATAACATGTCAAGCATTAACATTGAACAAATGTTTAAATTCAAAACATTCAAAACGTTCGACCGGCCCTGCATGCAGTTCCTGGGTAGTATGTAGTGTGGCCACTCGAACCCGGATCCTCAGATCCAAAAATCAAACCGTGAGCCACCACTCCCACGTGTTACTAATACTTCTAATGTATTCTTGTAAAAATACTTCCCCTTGAAGGAAGCTCAAGCACACTATTTTGGTTTTATCGAAACTTCCTCCTAGAAGCTTTTTATACAAGCTTTTTAAACCTCGCCAGCACACCTGGGCTTTTCTCAGTCATCTTATTTTATTATCCATCCAAATGTGACGTTATTGGTAACTGTTCTGTGACTGTGGGAAGCCATTAGGATCAAACTTGGGTCATATTAATTTGCGTAAAAAAAAAAAAAAGTAATATGTTAAAATTTCTAGATTAATCACATGCATTGTGTTAATATTGAAGGCTCTAGTAATTTGCCTAAATTAGCCTAGAAAAGAAGTCATGTGTGGTTAAAGACATAAAACCACAATATCTGTAACCTCTATCTACAGTATATGGATACATAGAGATATACAGTAGATTTGAACCAGACTACTGTTACTGTGTTCAGTTCTTTTAATACTTCACCAAAAGAGGGCTGAAGCTGAAAAATTTACAGACATGCATTCGACTGTTATTTGAATTGGAATGTTTTACGGTCAAATTTGTAAACATTTTAAATATTATCGTTATACTCTCTTATATTTTCTAATATCTTGTCTTTGTCTTCTACAGGAGACACCAGAGCAAAGAGAGGGCGCCTTCTCTAATTTCAAAATCTCACCGGAGACCATCAAGCTACTCCAAGGTTCAAACACCAGTTATTGCTTGGCTTTTTTCCCCCCCCCTTCTACCATGTATGCTGTAAGTTGTGTGTTGGCATCCTGCTTTAATGAATAGTTTACATGTTTTGCAGCGCGAGGCGTGACGTATCTGTTTGACATTCAAGTAAAGACCTTTAATTCCGTGTACGACGGGAAGGACGTGATCGGACAGGCCCGGACCGGCACAGGAAAGACGTTCTCTTTTGCGATCCCACTAGTGGAGAGGCTGATGTCAGGAGGCGACGACAAAAGAAGAGGCAGAGCTCCAAAGGTCTGTTTCAGATACGGATGAAAGGAAAAAAGAAAATGACAAGGAGTATATCAGTCCATAGTTTTATGGGTGATAATATTTATGGATAGTGAATAACTGATGCCATTATTATTATTATTATACTGAAATTCCATTGAGGACCAACTAAAAAAAAAAATAAATAAAAATCAAAGCTTTTGAGTAACATTTAACTACGATGGAAGCGGCGTTCTTAAAATGTTACATATTTTCATTTATTCCATTTTACATGATTTGAGGCAGCATGCTCAGGAGCGCTTCAAAATGATTAAAGTGCCTTGAAAATGACATTTACGTTATTACGCGTTAAAGCATGAGGTTAGCGTGTACAGTTCCAGTGAACAGTTTGGACACACCTTTTATTCCAACATTGTTTGCCTTGCGTATTATTTTCTACCTTTAATAACAATACTGGAGATTTGACTTATAGAATCGGGTAATTAAATAACAACAACAACGATAACGTCAGTTATTTTTTTTTAAGACACGAAGGTCAGGCTGTTCTGGAATTGTTCGTGCAAGAGCGGTATGTCAAAGTGCATTTGCAAAACCCATAAAGCACCATGATGAACCTTCACGATGGCTCTCGTGAAGACCATCCCAGGAAAGCACGACCAAAACTCGCCTCTGCTGCAGAGGAGACGTACATTTAGAGCACTTCAGACGAGAGCCCCTTGAAAAAAATAATAAAAAAGTAGCAGACCCATCTCAATCTCCAAGGTTCAAAGGAGATTGTTGCATATTTTGAAAGTCTTCGTCATCATTTCATGAGGTGTAGGGATAAATAAACATGAGGAAAGACCATGGAATTACGAGGCGTGTCCAAACATTTGACTAGTAGTGCAACTATTTGAGGTTGATTACAATCTCGCGCACCCTTTAGTTAGAATTTTTTTTTTGCATTTTAAATTGAATTGAGTCATCGACGCATTGCCCTCTGGGTGATTTCATGAGCTTGAGTTTCTTTATTGAATAGCCAATGAAAGAAGTAAAAGATTCCTTCTCCGTGATTAGATGTAATTATCTACTCTTGACATGTAATTACACTCCCCGATTAAAGTAAATCCTACACATCATGGAAATGGAATAAGACGTGGCAATTTCAATCGTTACGCAGACGGGCTAGGCTGCATTCATGCGTTCATTATCCACTACAATGCTGAGATGCCAGTAATGAGTATTGCATTAAAATGTTTTATGAATAATTACGTTGCTGGTTCCAGCACCTGATACTTTGACACTTTTATAGTTTTATTACTTGTTATTTTAATTTTGAGAAATTCTAAGAAAATATAGAACATTTTAAGCATAAAACATATTTATTAAATCTGTATGTAGTAGTATTCTCATTAGGATTTTTAAAAATGTATTTATTATTTATGTTAATGATATAGGTGCTGGTTCTTGCACCCACCCGAGAGCTGGCAATTCAGGTGTCTAAAGATTTCAAGGACATAACCAAGAAGCTCTCTGTTCACTGCTTTTATGGAGGAAGCTCTTACAACCCTCAAGGTAACTCTCGTTTCTGTGCCTAAAACGCACCCAGCCTTATAAAGTAAATTTTACGGGACACTTTACGTAGCATCCAAAAATATAACTTCAGTAGCCACACCTTGCTCATTAGATGAAAAAGAAAGAAAAAAAAAACAAGGCCTTTGTCTTTCAGCTTCAGTTCTGAGATAAATATATGCGCCACCTAGCTTTGTTTCCAGTGGGTGGAAAACATTATCTTGTAATAAATGGAGTAAGATAATGTTCACATGAATGTTTTGGTATTTGAGGATTCTCAGACATCCAGGTGAGGATATCTGGAAGTTGAGTCACGACAACCAGGCTCCTTTATTGTCTAGCCACCCGGGTAGCTTTCTCAGACTGTGGGAAGTTAGTAGGAAGCCACATACAGTGGAACCGTGGATTGCGATCATAATTCGTTCCGGAAGTCGTGCTTGTATATCAAAACACTTGTGTGTATGAAGGCGAATTTCCCGTTATTAAGAAATAATGAAAACTCAGATTATTCGTTCGACAGCCCAAAAAAAATAAACATAGAAAAATAATTGATTCAAAATATACAGTAAAACTAAAATAAATTAACCTGCACTTTACCTTGGAAAAAAGTTCAAAGAAATCCAGACAGGTAAGTGTTTCTGTTAGTGTGTTTGTGTGCGTATGTGAAGCTAAAGTAAGACGAGAGGAGAAATAACTACTTTCACTCACACACACACACTAACGGAATCACAGACGGAGAGAAACCGAGTCTTTAACAGGGAGCCTCTCTAATGACACTTGCTTTTGCTTTATGCCACTAAAGGACGACTTGCTTACACACAAACACAAAATAAAAGATTCTTCATGCTCGCGCACACACACACACACACACACACGTGGTCACAGTGTTATAGTAAATAGTATACGCGCGCATGAATTTTGACTATACAAGTGACGCACACGCACTAAGACCGGGTATGGGATTACCCACAATTCCGCAGCATGAGGCTCAGTTGTGATCACGTGCCGCTCGGCGTCAAAACAAGAAGCGCATGGTGTGCAACATGATACTCGATGATATTTCGTACTCGTATCTCCAGACTCCTATCTCCTGCCTGAAGAGGCTCGATGGGGGAAAATTGGAGAAGGTGTGAGTAGGTGGGAGAGTTGTTGGAGAGTAGGGGAGAGAGAGAGAGGGTTTGTTGTTAAGAATACCTGTTAATAGTGACAGATTAGGGAGAGACGTTACGCTGTAAATAGAGGTCTTACAAGAATTGTAAACAGTCTTTCTTAAATATGCGTCCTTTGTCCTTCAAGTGAAGGTACATTACCTATTCTGGTTCTGAGATGGTTGTCTTTCTGTGCTGATACGTCCTCCATGTGTAGAGATTGTTTTGTCCCCAAGGCAGCGCTCTAAACACTCTTCACTGCACTGGAATGCATGGAATGTGAAAGGTTGGGATTTGAAAAAGCACCGTGCTCTATGTTGCAATACTAAGACATATTACTTAAGTAGAATTAATATCTAAAACTCATTACATACGTACAGTATGTATAATTGTAACACTGTTTAGTAACAGTGTGTAACTGTCTTTACAACGTGAAAAGCTCTTTCTCTAGGACGCCTGCTCATTTTCATCTTTGCTCATTAATTATCTTCCTGACATGCGTTCCTGCTTCAGTGGAAGCCATCCGCAACGGGATCGATGTTCTCGTTGGCACCCCAGGCCGGATAAAAGATCACCTCCAGAACAACAAACTGGATCTGTCCCAGCTGAAACATGTGGTGCTGGATGAAGTGGACCAAATGCTTGATATGGGCTTTGCTGATCAAGTGGAGGAGATCCTCTCTGCTTCCTACAAAAAAGGTGAGCCACTTCTCACCCAGGAATAAACAAACACTGGTTATATTAAATAAATAAAAGTGCTTATTATTATTATTATTTTAATAAGGTTCCTGAGGCAGTGAGGCAGATGTCAAGTGTGGGTCAGTTCTGAAAAACTGTCGGGGAAAACACAAACACGAAGAAATGCATTCACGCCTCACCCACCCACACACACACCTACCTCTCTCACACACACTAACACACCCAGGTCACACACAGCCAAAAAAAACACACACACTGTTCAATGGTTTAAATGATGGTTTATTGATGTGACAAATATTTAGGGGCCAAGCTGATATCAGCCCTATTACGTCATAGTGTGTGAAGAAAGTGCTTGGGCCCACTCATCGTTGCTTGCAACTATATTAAATAAATAAAAATTATTATTTTAATAGTAAGTATATTTATATAAGTAAGTTTATAACTTTTAAAGAGAAAAGGAATCTTTCAAGTTTCAAATAAAATGATAGTAAAGAAATCCATAAACATAAGAAAGTTAATCTGAATTTACTCCACTAATGCATGAAATATTGTGTAGACGCACAGGAGAGTGGGGAGATCAGTTGAAATTTAAAATATTTATATCATGGTAATAAACATTTGGTTACATTTTGCGAATTGTCTAATATTATTGGACCGACATTCTCCACCATGTGTCGTATTCGCAAAAGTCAGAGCAAGTCAGTTGGGTCGTTTTAATGTAGTCTAAAATGTACAGCTCAACATTTGTAATGTTGTAGGTGTTACAGTAGAAATGCGGCTTGATGTGTATTGATTCCAACAGCGCATGACTCCTCTATCGATCCCTTTCAGGTGATGAAAGCAACCCTCAGACTCTGCTCTTTTCTGCCACTTGCCCGCCTTGGGTTTATGATGTGGCTAAGAAATACATGCGCTCCCAGTATGAGCATGTAGACCTCATCGGGAAAAAATCTCAGAAAGCAGCCACCACAGTTGAGGTAAGTTTCCCCTCCCCCCCCAATTGTGTAATTTTTGAAATCTGATCACAAGCCTCTGTTACAGCAATTAATATAATTGGACACCCGTTCCAAAAAGATAGGACAGTATGAAAATTGCAAATAAAAACAAAAAGCAGTCATTTGTTGGGACTGGGCCAATTTAGGACTATTAACAACGTGATGAGGAACAAGTGCTGTGAAACAGGTGAACCAATTATGTTATGATATCCAGTGCGTTTCAAAGAAAGGCCTAGGCCTGTCTGAGCAACGATGCACCAGCAAATTATCCAACATTCCAGTACATGATAGCATTAAGAACCTTCACCGAAAACCACTTTTAAATACGCATCATCTCTGAACTTTCATGCTTCTGTAAAGGATATCATGCTGTGGAACACTTTGATAAACCTTTGTCAATTAAAGCTATTTGTCGCTGCATTTACAAATGCAATTTAAGCCTTATGGAAGCCATACGTCAATATTGTTCAGAGGCGTCAAAGACTTTTGATGGTCAGTGGCACTCTGGAAGCAACAGCTGTAATGTGCTTGGGGTCGAAAAGGAAAAGTCCATCCAGGTTTTTAACAGCGTCAGATCTAAAAACCAGCATCGCTCAAGGTCTGGGTGTGTGCCCGTGGCATGGATGAATTGGATATCTAAGGGCACCATTAATGCAGAAAAATCTGTTCTTTGTGGAGTTATATATGCTGCCATCCAGACCATCTTTTTCAAGCAGGACAACAACAAAACCTCATTCTGCTTGTATTGAAGACTGTGGTGGGAAAATCAGCAGCTAAGAGACAGGAAAAAAGTGCCTCTTTACTTACTGTCTTATTAGGGAAAATTGTTGATTAGTTACATAGCAAATTACAAAACATTTTTAATTAAAGCAATTAAACTGTCAGGTAATTTCTAAATGAATCCATTTGTTAATGAACGTTTTTTTTTTTTTATTTACCAAGTATGCAAACAAGAATTACTTTCTTCCTTTTAGAAGTGACATTCAAGTTTTTGTTTTAATTGCCATTAAAGTGATTTAGTGATAGCCGCACATTCCAGAGTTTAATCAGATTATAATTTTTATTTCCTTGAAGCCGAGGACAGATGTTATTTTGTCTCTTGCAATTCTGTTAAGCCAAAGCCAGATGAAAATGTAAACAAGAAATGAATTCATAGGTTTATGCAATTAATAGAATATCCTTTGTTTTGTTTTGTTTTTTTTGTCGTTGCTGTGATCACGTTTCGCTAACACATATTTCTGTGGTTTGTTTTATGGAGATTTACATATAATTCATAGTATTACTAGGAAAAAGCAAGAAAAATGAAAAGTCTTTTTCAAGAAAAGGAAATCGAACTCTAAGTTGTTTTAATAACATATTGCATGTGTTACTATGCTTGCTACTGGTTGTTTGAAATTTCCTTTGGGATCAATGAAACATCCATCCATCCCTCAAGGTGGCTTTTATCTGGCTTATTCGTTTCTCTAGCACTTCACTCAGAGTTGTTGTTGTGGTCTGACTAAATACGAGCATTGGAGGAACAAATGATTCAGGATCATGTATTGAGACAAACGTGAATTGTGCAATTGTATTAAAAGTAACATCAGAAAGGCTGCCAGTACTAACTCGATGATGGACAACACAAATATAAACGTGCAGCCGAAACACTGTGGTGGAGATGGCAAAAGACAGCAGCTGCAAATCATGGCTAATACCTCATTTACACTACACTGGTGCTGGTGCCAAGTACCGGTGCCGGTGCTCGGCCGGTGCTGGACTGGGAACCACCGAGAACCGGCCCGCATTTACACTAGACAGGAGCTCAGCGGGAGCTG
>JAQMYK010000013.1:10053061-10074436 GCA_030014345.1 Clarias buthupogon | reverse complement strand
ACTTCTTTTAAAAATCTGGTTGGGATTGGGTCTAACAGGCACGTAGTTGATTTAGCTGAGGTAATAAGTTTATACAGGGGAAAAAAATCAAAATCTAATCAATATTTGGTGTAACTACCTTTTGGCTGGGCAGCACGGTTGGCTTAGTGGTCAGCACTGTCGCCTTGCACCTCCAGGGTCCGGGTTCTATTCCCGTCTCTGTGTGCATGGAGTTTGCATGTTCTCCCTGTGCTTGGAGGGTTTCCTCATTATTGGTGTTCTCAAATTGCCCATAGTGTGTGAATGGGCGTGTGTGTGCCCTGCGATGACCTGTCCAGGGTATATCCTGTCTCGTGCCCTAAGCCTCCTGGGATACAGGATCCCTGTATACAGGGTTGAGGTAGAAGATAGAAGATGAGTGAGTGAGTGAGCTTTTGGCTTCAAACTAAAATCAATTCTTACACTTGTGCACCTGAGCAAAAACCAATTATACCAAGGATGTGCTAATGGTCTGGTGAGTGTACTAAGGTGAGGATGTGGAACACAGTTTCATGTCACAGGCTATGGTCCTACTGACCACAGGAACAAGATACAATGTAGTTATATAATGCATCAGCAAGACTCTCCCAGGCAATGATTTCAAAGCAGATGGGGGTTTCAAGACGTGCTGTTCAAACTATTTTTAAAAAGCACAAAGGAACAACCAATGTTGAGCATTGTAGATGCACTGGTCGTCCATGGGAACTTAATGCAGCAAGAAAGATACATAATGCTTACTTCCCTTCCACATTGAAAGATGTCCAGCACTGCCATCTGCAAAGAACCACATCTGCTGATTAACAACAACTCAGATCAGAGTCCACATAAATGCTTCTCAGAGTTCAAGTGGCAGACATATTTAATGTCTTCGGTATTAATATACAATGTTCAAAACAATGTTAATAGACGAAATAGTTCCTGGAAGAACAGTTTTGTCAAGTGCATTTGCAAAAAAAAAACAAATACCATCCGAGGTAATCAAGACTAAACCAAATGGATGTGATTAATAATCTCGAAGAAGATTATAAGACATATTTGTATGCCTTCTGCATTGTTTTACATTGTAGAAAGAAATATAAATGATAAAAGAGCATGGAAATATGTTGCGGCGTGCACCAGTGATGGGCGTGTAACTCTTGCTCACTCTGTAGTCTCTCTACGTAGGCAGTCTCCCGTTCTGCAGGTGTGTGAAGGGGCGGGGCCGCTGGAAATGAGTATCTGCTGATTAACAACAACTCAAATCAGAGTTCACATAAATGCTTCTCAGAGTTCAAGTGGCAGACATATTTCAATATCCATTGTTTAGAGGAGACTGAGCAACCATTACAGTGGTACCTCGGCATACGAGTTCAATCTGATCCGAAATTTTGTTTGGCGAAATGCATTTTCCTATAGGAAATAATGTCAATGCAGATAATCTTTTCCAGCCATCCAAACATATTTCCAATATTATTAATTTCTAAACACCATAATCATATTTTTGCATATAAAAACAAACAAAAAATATTAATTGAAAATATTTTACTTCACTTAACCTTAATTTATGATTTCTTTTGATACAAACTGCTGTAAAAAAAATTACCTTAAAGTGTCTTCCTTCCATAACATTATTGGGACCCATGGTGCAAAGTCTTCACTAAATCTTGCACAAAATGCAGAAAAACAACCAAAAAAATATATATCCTTGTTTTTGCTTGGCTTTCCACCAGGGTTGGGGCCATTCATGAATTGAATTGAGAATGAATGGTAAATTCCAATTCACTTCCTGGAATGGAAGTAGAATTATAATTGGAAATTAATTGGAATGTCAGGAAACAGAATTGAAATCAAATAAATTCCACTGAATTCCACTTCAATTGCTAAATAAAATAATTAGACTTGATTTGCTTAATAGTTTATAGTACATTAAATATTGTAAATCACATAAACAACAAACATATAAAAGAAATACAAAGTACTGTATGTTTAGTATGTTAAGCATGATCATTTCACAAATTATAGTCATATTTAAAGAGGTAAAATGTTAAATATGATTCTTTTTTGCAAGTGTCACTCTGCGTGTCCCTAACAAGATTTTTCTAAATTTCATCCACCTTGTACTACACTTTCTTTACCTTGTCAGGCATCAATGCTCAGTCCAAAAATTGAGCCTTTCCAGTTACCATCATTTAGTTAAATTAAATAACTGATTGTGGTCACAATATGTCTCATGCTGTATGTAGTTTTTGGAGACACATGTACATCAATCACAGTTGACCTAATGGTGTTTTGTTTATTTGTTAGATTTTCTAAAGGAATCAACCAACAAAAGCTCAATTCAGTCTGGACAGAATGACTTGCTTGACCTCACTACAAAATTGCCAGCCACCAACCGTCATCAGTTACTTACAGATAGCATTGTAGACTACATTGTTATTGGGATGCGTCCTTTATCAAGTGTTGAAGACAAGGACTTTTGTAAGATTCTCCATTTGGCTGAACCTCATTTTACAATTCCAAGTCACAAGCACCTGAGTCAAAAGCTTATTCCACAATGTGCAGATGACATTAAAAAGAGCTAAATGTACTAATGAAAAAGGTTCAACACATATGTGTGACTGTTGATATCTGGTCTAGCAGGGACATGCGATCATTTTTGGGTATAACTGGTCATTTCATTTTAAACTTCGAGCTTCATACAGTCATGCTTTTCATACAGCGGAAAATATTTTTCAGAAATATGAGAATACAATCGCCACATACGGTATTTCTAACAAAGTCTCTGTCATTGTAACCGACAATGCTGCAAACATGGTGAAGGCATTTTGTCTCTTCCCACCAGTGGAGACTCATGAGAGTGACGCAGATGATGATGATGGATGTGGAGCTGAACTTCAAGAGATCAGTATAACTGATGAACTGGATTATTTATCACCAGAGAGGAGTCCATGCTTTATACATACTGTCCAGCTTGTGGTACGCGATGCCCTAGAACAAGCAGGTCCTTTTAAAATTGTGATGGCAAATTGTGAGCAGAGGCTCACAAGTTTTTGCCACAAATCAACAAGAGCAGCAGAAATTCTTGAATGTCATGTAAAGCTCCCAGCTGCAAATGCAACAAGATGGAATAACCAGCTGAAAATGATGAGGGCTGTGCCTGCTTCATCTGCTCCTGTAGGACGCGTTTTTTAAAATTATTTTTTATTTATTTTTTTTCCAATTTTCTCCCCTAATTTAGTCGTGGCCAACTCCTCCCCGTCACTAGGGGGCTCCCACATTAAGGCTACTACTACCACTTAGCCGGGAGGGCCGAAGACTATCACGTGTTTCCTCCGAACCACGTGACGTCAACCGACCGCATCTTTTCGAACTCCTTGCTCACGCACTATTAGGGGCGGAGTAACACACTCGGAGGACAGCGCTATCCGCTCCTTCCGCGTGCGTGAGCTCTCATCCCTCCCCCCTGAGAGAACTCGGCCAATCAGTTCTCTCTCTGCCTCCGGCTGTGAGAGGAAAACAGCATCACCCGGGAACCGAACCAGCAATCTATAGGGCGAGCGCTTTACCACTGCGCCACTCGGAGGCTCTGTAGAACGCGTTTTTAGTATTGCTGGTAAGATATTTAGGCCTGAGAGATGCAATCTTAGTGATGCCAAATTTCAGGAAATGATGATAATTCGATGCAATAAAAAGTGAATGAAATACATGAATGAACATGACTAATTGTGAGTTGAGACATATATTATGTGGTAATCATATATTGAATTTATAGTACATCCAGAAACTTATCATCACTGTCATTCAATTATTAATTCATAATGTACAGTTCTTATTTTTATTTACTTGCATTTGATCAACTATATTTCATACATTACTTGTTATTTGTAAAGCATCAGAAATAAAGTTCAATTGTATGTCTTTAAATGCAATCACAATTAAATGCTCAGAAACAGCAATAAAAGGAATTCAGTGGAATTTCCCTGAATTGAATTTCACTTCCTGTAATTCCAATTCAATTCCTACTCCGTTTCCTGTAATTGTTGTTGAATTCTAATTCCAATTCCATTTCCTTCTTTGAATTGGAATTGTTGAGTTCATTCCTGAATTGAACCCAACCCTGCTTTCCACTGACATGGAAGTTTTGAACAACTTCTGGACGTATGTGCAACTTAGCCGGCATTCAGTTCAGCTTGATTCTATCGATTGAATGCTGAAAATGCTTCGCATGCCAAGGTAAATTTCTTGAAAATTTTCAGTTCTAAAGGTGGGGCATTCCATGGTATCGCACTTTCTAAGAACAACAAGCAGAAGAGACTTGCTTGGGCCAAGGAAGACAAAGAATGGACATTAAATTAGTGGAAAACTGTCCTTTGGTCTGATGAGTCATTTTTTTAAATTTTGGTTCCAAATGCCAAGTCTTTGTTAGACTTCGAGGAGATGAACAGATACAGTTCCTGGGTGTGTGCTTTAATGGTGACCATGTTGGTGACTTAGTCAAAATTGATGACACAGTTAACCAGCATGGCTACCAAAGCATTCACAAGGTTCACAAGATCCTAGGTTCAAATCCCTCGACCACCAAGTTGTCCCTGTTGGGCCCTTAAGTAAGGCCCTTAACCCTCAACTGCTCAGACATATATTGAGATACATGTAAGTCGCTCTGGATAAGGCCTAAATGTGAAATGCTTGGGATGAGTTGGACTGGAGAGTGAAGGAAATGCAGCCAACACATACCTCTAGGTACAGTACCTCTGAGAACTCCTTCAAGATTGTTGGAAAACCATTCCACGCAAGGGGCTTATCAAAACAAAAGGTCATCAAAAGATATTCTGGGTTATTTAATGTTTATTTGGAATATATTTATCATTTTAGAATATTTTTTGTCATCATTTTAATGTCTTCGGTATTAATATACAATGTTCAAAACTATGTTAATATACAAAATAGTTCCTGGAAGAACAGTTTTGTCAAGTGCATTTGCAAAATCGAAAAAAAAACAAATACTATCCCATGTAATCAAGACTAAAACAAAAGGAGGTGAGTAATACTCTCAAAGAAGTTTATAAGACATAATTGTTTTACATTGTAGAAAGAAATAAAAATGATAAAAGAGCATGGAAATATGTTGTGGTGTGCACCAGTGATGGCCGTATCACTCTCGCTCACTCTGTAGGCTCTCTAGGTAGGCAGCCTCCCGTTCTGCAGGTGAGTAATTATTTGTAACAGATCTCAGACTTCTGACCGCGATTTTAAAAAAAAACAAGGCGGGGAGTGTAGCTCAGGGTCTGCCTGGTCTTGTGCTGGAGATCCATGGAGCAGAGTTGTGTGGTCGGACTCACCAGCCTGTGCCCGCATGCCAGTTGGGCACTGCCACCAGACCTGCATACACCCCAGTTACATACTTTCCTCCCCTTTCTTTCTGTCCTCCCTCCTTAAACCCTTTTCCTACTACATTTTTCTAAATAAAATTGCCCTTTTCCCTAAGACCTCGCCTTGTGTCTGTGGTTCTGCCCATACGTCAAAACCGTTACAAGAGTCAGCCAAATACAAGTGACGCACGCGCACTTTTATTCACACTGAATGTTTCATCACACTTTCAACAAAGCAGGATGAAAACACAAAATGCATTTGATCTGGACTTAGGTTTTGCTCTGTCAAGTTCATGCTCTACATGGTGTGCATGGGTGTATGAATTTTGAGTTTAGCCAATTCTCTCTCTCTCTTTCTCTCTCTCTCTCTCTCTCTATTTGTCTTTCAGTTACAAGAGTCACTGAAAATAGAATAATTAGTTTTGTGGTAAAAGATGCAGATGTGAATCATCGTGTGTTTCCTTATTGATTCACTTTCTTTCTCTGCACTCCTGATACTAACCACACCCTCTTTGCCACAAATTCAGTGCATTAAAAAAAAATGAACAAACAGTAATGGAAAATGATATTCTCACTCACTCATTAAAATGTCAATATGTCTTGTCTCAACTAGCTAAGTATAACTGTATATGGTTGAAAGGACAATAAAAGCCTACTTGAACTTGTCTATGCCGCTTTTTTTGCTTTATTTTATAATTATTACTATAATAATTTGTTTAATTATTTTATAAAAATATTCCAATATTTTGAGATATTGGATTTTTTTTTTCCTGAGGAGACTTGATTTATTTCACCTTATGTGTAACAAGTTTTTAATTACAAAAAGTAAGTTTCAGGTTTTGTATTAAGTAATAATAATAAAAATACAATTTTCCACAATAAATTTTTTTTTTGAGATGCACTGTAATAAATAAAATTTATACACTGATCAGCCATAATTTTACAAAGCAAAACATTATTTCCCTTGCGCCACCTAGCTTCAGTCCTCGCAGGTGTCAAGATTTTTGCAAACCTATTAAAAATTTCTTTGGGAAAGCACATGTACATAAGTATTCACAGCCTTTGCCATTAAGCTCAAAATTGAGCTCAGGCGCATCCTGTTTCCCCTGATCATCCTTGAGATGTTTCTGCAGCTTAATTGGAGTCCACCTTTGGTAAATTCAGTAGATTGGACATGATTTGGAAAGGCACACGCCTGTTTATATAAGGTCCCACAGTTCATGTCAGAGCACAAACCAAGCATGAAGTCAAAGGAATTGTATGTAGACCTCCGAGACAGGATTGTCTCGAGGCACAAATCTGGGGAAGGAAAAAGTTCTGCTGCTTTGAAGGTCCCAATGAGCACAGTGGCCTCCATCATCCGTAAGTGGAAGAAGTTCGAAAACACCAGGACTCTTCCTAGAGCTGGCCGGCCATCTAAACTGAGCGATCGGGGGCTCTGTGGAGAGAGGAGAAACCTTCCAGAAGGACAACCATCTCTGAGTGGTCTAATGAGTGGTCTACACTTATCACACTTTAGATGTTTATTGTTTTTACAGAAAATCAGAAATTTCCCCGTTACAGATATAAAGATATACATTGTGGTGCTACTAACTGCTGTCTAAAAATAGATTGTTCAGCATGATGTGATTCAGATGCACAACGAGTTTAGAGGAAGTCACAAAATGCTTAGGTGGGGAATTTTGTGTGCATAGTCTCTAATGAAAAGATAAAATCATAAAGTCCTTCCTCATACCTCAATAAGAAAATAACCTATTATTCTGAATCACCAGTGCCGGTTTTAACAGGTGTCCGGAAACAAGTTCTTATGTAATGAGCCTCCCTTATAATTGTTAGACCAGGCAATTGTGTGTGTCACACTGTCGTTGAGCAAGGATGCATGAGGATCGGAGGGAACCCTGGTAGGAGATCGGTTTAATGTTTCTTGCTTGGTTTTCAACATAACCATTATTACTATTGTCATTTAAAATGTTTTTTTTTACCCTTTATTTTTATTGTATTATTATAATTATGCACATGGTCTCTCTTTACCTAGATCTGTTAACTAGATTTTATACTGTATACACAATTCTGAAACAAGTAAAATACATCTTTTAACACAACATTTTAAATTGTCACATGTTGTAGGGCCAAAGAGGCCTGGGATGCTGCTCGGGAATCACCTATTATTGAAGATGAGCAAAAGCCTCGCAAGTGTTTGAACTTTATTCAAATTCTCACATGCAGTTTTGTGGGAATCTTGGTTTTTGGTCTAGCCTTCCTCAGCAAAGTGAGTTTATTATAAATAAGAATATCTACTTCATTGTTGGCAGCAATACATTTAAGCCATGTAAACATTATATAAATATGCTTGTTTTTGTCTTCATTATAGACTTCTCTATTGCTATTGATAAAGCTTTGCAGCAGTGAATCAAAAACCATAATCACCAAACCTTATGCTTTCCTCTTCATCGGGTGCCTTCTGATTGCTCCAAGTGTTTTACTGTTCATCAAAAGCATTTGGAAAATGACTTTTAAAGATTCAAAAACGCCGTCTTTGCAAACTTTGCTATGGGTAAGTAAAGACAATAATTCTAACATTTGTATACACTTGTATATTTCTTGGAAGTAACTTTCAATTTAGCACTCCAAAACAAAGAACCATTTATAAGTAATTACATTTTAAGAGTTTTCAGTGTGATTTATTTAAAGATTAAATAAATGAGGTGATCACATGATGAACAATTGTATTTTTTGGATTAAAAATCGTTGCTTCTTGTTCATGAATTACATAACTCTCAGCTTATTTTCATAATAAGCATCTGTCTTTGTTACTATATTCAGTTGAGCTGTTTAAGTTTTTGCACCAATATTTACAGTATACTGTACGTAGTCTTGACTTACCTTATATTACAGAAGTAACACCTTTGCCGCTAACTATAAAGTTTAAAATCTACCATTATTGATTATTCCATTATGTCAAAATAACAGTTGCTAGTATTTTCTGAAAGCAATTTTATATTATTCTACAATAGTTTGAGTCAATGGCATGTACTTTCTTCTTGCATAAGGACTTAGCAGAGTACCTAAAATGAGAACAAACTTTAGCAATCTCCTTCAACAAATGTTGTAATAAGTGTAGTATTCAAATAAAGAAAAAGTAAATAGTTAAACACAGTATTTGGAAAGATTATAATGGAAGGACTCTGAAGGAATGGAAGGAACTTCCAGATATACTACTGTACATGTCTAGATGTTTTTGACTCTGGAATTCTAAAAACAAAAAAGCATGAAGTGATCAATGGTCAGTGGTTTATGTTCCCATGGAAATCCTAATCATCAAACATAGCCACACAGTTCTGATAATACAGAAAATTTGTATTTTTGTAGAATTTTACTCTAATTAAAATTAGCACAATATATCTATTTCTTGAATTGATTATTGGTTAATGCTGATTACTGTCAAATATTAAGTATGACAAAGATTGTTTAACAGTTATTGGCTGAGCATTTAATGCATTGCTATGTATTATTTAATAAAGAGTCAGCCAACAAAACGTATACACACTTCAGGAAAAGAGAAATTTGTATACTTTTTTTTTTACACTAAATTTATCATTATACTTTATATGATATTATTATGATATCAATATGATAATGTAATTATTATATATCATACTGTTTTTATTTTCCTGAAGTGTGTAAGTTTTTTTTGGCTTACTCTGTATTTAATCTAAGTGTACATAAATTCATGCATCTGTGTGCAGATTGTTTCAGTGGAAACTTTGGTGGCTCTTGGATCTTCAGTTCTTACCCTGGCTGCTATGCCCCAGTTTGACATCTTTACCAACGTGATGCTTCTGAATGGCATTGCCACATTATCAGCCCTGTTGCAAGTGGTGGCAAATGCAGTCGCACATGGAAGGAGAAGTTTTATTGCAACTTCGTTAGCTGCTCTCCTTTTCCTAATTTCAGGTTTTATCTTCTTTGCTGTTAACTACCTCAGACAGCAGAATGGAAATCAGAACATGGGGCTGTTTGTGGGTTTAGCCATAGGAGGCACTATCCTGGTCTCTTTGAACTGGTGGGAGAGCTATGCCACGCTGTTTCGCATCGTCTTCTTCCAGAACACAATCCGTGACATCAAAAATTCCAGCAACTTAGTGAATATTGTGGCTAGCTCGGTGCGAATTATTGTGACTTTCACTGTCCTTGGAGCTTATGTGAAGCTCTCAGGTCAGGATTGGTCATCGGTGTTGTCAGTCAACAACTTTGACAAAACCCTCGTCTTGAGCCTCTTCGCTATTCAGGTTCTGGCTTCAGCTCTGTGTCGGTACATGGCTGTGATTGCATGCAAAATGCATGCTGTGCGCCGCAGCTTCCTTCTTCCCATGATCTTCACATCTCCAGCCGTGTTGGGGGCCTTTCTCTTATCTGTTCGGATTCCCTTTGTGAATGTGAGGCAACAGGTAATAATAATAGTAATAATAATATTTAAGCCTGTGGAAAAAACATTTAGAAAGCCTTTTACATTTGTCAGTGTTTTTCCATTATATGATCATTTCACTGAAAAATTACATATTAGCAAAATAATATATATATATATTATTACAGTTAAGGCAGATATATATATATTTATTTTAAATGCTTTTTCAGACTAATCAAACATTTACAAACTACTGTGAGACCTTTACATCTGTGGAAGGCCCAGTGAATATCATCCTGACGCTGTTGATGAATGATGTAACTCGTGATCTATGCCAGTATATGGCAGACAATGAGTCTACAGTGGGTTATGGCCTGCTTGGATCATCTTTAGTGAGCTGGTGGATCGGCCTGGTGCTCTGCACACTCTACATTTGGTTCTTAAACACTGAACGCATTGCCAGGACAAAGGACCTGTTTGTGCGAAACCTTTATGAAGCAGCGTTCATTGACCAGTCTATGCTCCTGAACATCAAGTTTGAAATCGTGCTTCAGCCAAGACATGTCAGGTAATCAAAAGTGTGTATACTTATTGAAAGAGATGTATATTGTTAACTGGAATGTTAACATTTTTACATTTTCACCAACAGGGAAAAGGAGAAGGTGACCATCTACCTCTGTGCAACCATGTGGCATGAGACTGCAGATGAAATGTTGAAGATGATCATCTCAATGTTCAGGTATTTTAATGGTATAAAGAGTTTCATACATGAAAACTTCCTTGATGAACTCAAAATTAATGTTTTCCATATATTTTCTCCAGGCTGGACAAATTCCGACCAAAGAAAAACAAATTTAATGATGTTGTTTTTGAGTCTCACATTTATTTCGATGATGCTTTCCTGACAAATGGCAAGGACAACAAGGACAGCAAGTACCGTGTCAATGAATATGCCGAGACCCTGGTGGAAGTCATCAAAGAAGTTTATATGTAAGCTGCAATCTATAGTATAATGGCTGTAAAAGACCTGTCTTAAGTACCATTCACTGTATTTTGTATGTGAAATGTAGTCTGAAATCTAAAAGAAAAACGTGTGTGTGTGTTCTGATAATATACAGCATATTCACAGAGGATAACAAAAGTGCATTTAGGGACAGAAAGAAACTTCCTAACCAGAAAATCTTCCGGACTCCATATGGCTGCCGTGTGCAGTACACGCTTCCTCATGGCAACATGCTGTTTATTCACTTTAAGAACAAAGAACAGATCCGCCACAAAAAGAGATGGTCTCAGGTGAGCCGCAGACTCCATTGTGATGCCTAAAGTTCTTTTCTACAATTAATATTATTAAGAATCATAGCGTACTGGTAAGGTCTGACAGCAGGTTAAACACTATACTGGTATGACCATATACCATTATAACTTATTCATCACCAGTGTAAATGATGAAGACAATTATTTAATTTTTTTGTAATTTTGTGAGCGGCCCAATAAATACAGGTAGTTCCCGACTTACCAACAGGTTTTGTTTCAGGAGCATGTACTTAAGATGGATTTGTTCTTAAATCCGACAAAGTGATTCTTATATACCTTTGACACGAATATACAATGTAAATTACTTAATCTCTCTCCCATTAACCCACACTGTCATCATGTGGCCAAAAAACGTAACTGCACATAAGAAAATTAATCTCACACAAATATAACAGTTTTGTCTCTGCGCCTTCAAATCATGAGAGGATTCTCGGATGGCATTTTGTCTCCGAGCTGTTTTCCACTGTATTGGACTGTAAGCTCTGTTTTGTTGAGGATTTTACAAAATTAGGATTATTCACCATCAGGACAGTTTTACAGGACAACCATTTTCTATCACTGTGCTTCCAGACTGATTCATTGAAACCAGTGAGGCCGACTGATTTCTCCCGCATCAACACCATAGGCATATTATACATTCACTTACACACTGAAAATATTGCATATAATTGTAAATATTGGTATCTGGTGCACTGCAGTGTCTATTTTTATTTTTTTTTTTTACAATACACATAATCTACTTACACTGTTTGGATATAGGAATGTTCATAGAACCACGGTCCATTCGTATCTGTGGAAAGTCGTCACTGGAATGTTCGGAAGTCGGAGACTACCTGTACCTTTAAACACAGAAAAAAAAAATTGTCTTCATATAGCCTAAGAGCAAACAAACAACAGATTTAATTATTGGCTGGGATCAAGATCACTAAGATAGTAGCCTTATGCCAATACACAGCTGATTCTTTTTCTTTTCATTAAAGATCATGTACATGTACTACCTGCTTGGCTGGAGGCTGCACAAGAACTATTATATTATGTATAAGCAGGGGGAAGTGCATTTATCAAATATCGAGGACCAACTAAAGGTAAGTGTGACTACAGTACCCTAGAAGAACTGCTTACAATTTTCAAACAACGTCATAACCTAAAATTCTGTTTCTCCATTAGAAATCCAAAGAGAACACATACATTCTGGCTTTAGATGGAGACACAGATTTCCAGCCTTCAGCTGTCATGCTGTTAGTGGATCGGCTCAGATTGTACCCTGAAGTAGGAGCTGCTTGTGGCAGGATCCATCCGACTGGCACAGGTGATTAATAAACCACAGTAGAGGTTGTAGCATGTATTGGGTCCTGGGCAAACTCCCCTCCAGTATATACAGTATACATAAAAGTTTCTTTTGTAGACATGAGCATATAGTACCTTTTACATTGTGGTTTTTCGCAGGCCCTATGGTGTGGTATCAGAAGTTTGAGTATGCTGTGGGTCACTGGCTCCAGAAGACAGCTGAGCATGTGTTTGGATCGGTGTTGTGCAGCCCGGGCTGTTTCAGTCTGATGCGTGCGGAGGCACTAATGAGTGACAATGTTATGAAGAGATATACAACAAAAGCAACTGAAGCTGGGCACTATCTACAGTATGACCAGGGTGAGTAAAAAAGCCAAAGACAACATAATAAATATACTTTAAATGCCTACATATTAATGTACGTATATTCAACTATGGTCTAATGGATCTGTGTATTCAGGTGAGGACCGCTGGCTGTGCACACTGCTCCTGCAGCAGGGATGGCGAGTGGAGTACAACGCTGCATCTGACTCCTACACCAATGCTCCACAGGAATTCAAGGAGTTTTACAACCAACGGCGGCGCTGGGGCCCGTCCACCATGGCCAACACTCTGGACCTTCTTTCCAGCGGCAGTATCACTGCAAAACTGAACAAGTCCATTTCACGACCATACATTCTCTACCAGACTATCACCATGGCCGCCTCTATCCTGGGACCAGCTACAGTTTGCCTCATGCTAGCAGGTGACGGTTTTAGATGCACTTTTAGGTGTCTGAACTATTTCGCTATTTTTCGTTCAGGCCCATTTTTAATTGTTTGCATGCTGAGTTAATTATGTGCATGTTTTTGAAAGAATAGTTCACACATGGTTGTCATCTATTTCTTGTGTAAAAGTCACCTTTCTTTTCAACAGGAAGCTTAAAATTTATCTTCAACATAGATTCCAATGTTGCTCTTGTGATTGCTGTCATTCCTCCTGTAATCTACCTGTTTCTCTGCTATTACCTCGGGCAAGCAAAATCAGACTTACAAATCCGAATTGCTGCCTGCATGAGTATAGTCTATGCTTGTCTAATGACAGCAACCATCTTAGCTATTATAGGTAAGTAAAGTTCTCTTTAATTAAAACTTGACTTTGCAATAACAGCAATGAAATTAGTACATTTATAAGGATCAACCTTCAGTTTATCTTATTTTTGCTATTTGATTGTATTGTCATTTTACTCCTTATGTCTTGTCATATCTTTCTTTTAAAAATAACTATTCTAAGTTTTAAATATTTGAGTATTTCTCCACCCTGAATAAATGTTCAACTGTTAAAATACATTATGGTAAAAATTGTAATAATTAAACTACATATGTGTGTTTGTTCAGGGGACATGGTAAAGCAGGACACTTTTGTGACCCCGGCTGGCTTGTTTTTCATTGGCATAATCGTCATGTATATTTCTACGGCTCTTCTTCATCCTCACGAGTTCCATCTTGCTATATTTGGCTTACTTTACTTCATCTGCATTCCGAGTGGCTACCTGCTGCTGGCGATTTACTCCATGGTCAATATGAACAACGTGTCCTGGGGAACACGTGAATCTGCCAGCCAGACCGGCGGATCTGAAAATGACACGCGGAAAAATATCAAGTGCCAGAAACTGTTGAAATTATGTGGCTACAATCTGGAGATTCAACTGAACAAAGAAGAAAAAGTGATACATGTATTGCCAGAGAATGTACCTCAAACCACACCTTTGAACATTGAAAACAAAGAGCCTGAGCAAACTACTAAAGAGTAAGAGAGATACTTTAATACATTTGTGGGTCATTTAAATGATTTTGCTTATTTAACTGCCTATTTAACATTTTAAATACTGAAGTAAGACAACTTTGTTTTTTCCCCCCTTTTTTTTCTCCAGACAATCGCCTTGCCCTGAAAAAGGAGGTGAGCACACATATACTTATATATATATATATATATATAGATAGATAGATAGATAGATAGATATAGATATTATACACATAAGTTTGGACACACCTTCTAAATCCATGGTCCATTTTTTACATTAAAAACAATGCTGAAGGCATCCAAAATCTGAAATAATCTCCTTTGAACAGTTGATATTGAGACGTGTCTGCTACTTCTGTTCTTTAAACACTTCGTAATGGCTCTAATCTGAGGTTTATTGTTAAATGGTGATTTTTGAGCTTGGTAACTCTAAATAAACTTCTCCTCTACAGCAGATGTGAGTTTTTGCCCTGCCTTCATGGGATGGGTTTTGGAAATGCACTTGGCAAATACTGTTCTTGACATTCGTGCCTTCGTGACTGTTGTTGCTGTTGTCGTGATTGTTACTTAATTACCTAATGCCATATGCATTAATTTAATAGTTTTAAGTCTCCAGCATTGTTATAGAATGTGGAAAAATAAATTACAAAACAAAAGGCATTGAATTAGAAGGTGTGTTCAAACTTTTGACTGGTACTAAGTTTGTGTTTGCATGCCCTAGTTATATATTTCTCATACATCAATTGATAATGAATGAAAGATTAATAAAGATTTCTTTGATAGATTTTATTAAGCAGTTGACAGAAAGTTCTGGAGAACTTGAGCTCTATGAGCACAGGCTTAATAAGGTTGGTAAAAATTTGCTAAGTATTTTATGGGGACAACATATTGCCAAAATTTTACATGACATACCCTGATTATATTATATATATTTTATATTTATATATATATTATATAATATTATTGTCCTACATTTTCCATAGCACCATGTAAATTTCACAATTAATGATATTGCCAAGATAACTACAATGCCTTGAATAAAGATTAACAACAATTTCCTGATCAATAGTAGATTACTTTTAAGATTAGTATGAATGTATTTGGGTTGTAATTGTATAATACAAGATTCTAGTCTATACTCAGGTCTAGGCTATATTCAAGATATAGAAATTTTTTTTTTGTTCTTCATGTCATATGTATTACATTTATGCATATATCAGTCTTAAATATTACTAAACAGTATAAAGTTCTATCTATCTATCTATCTATCTATCTATCTATCTATCTATCTATCTATCTATCTATCTATCTATCTATCTATGACTTTATCCTGTTTAACTAATAAATGTAATATATATCATGAATAACAAAATAGTTAACATTTACACAGATTCAGTCCCCTTTTGTCATGCTATGGATGTCTAATGCTCAACTCCAACACAAGTTTTCTATAGCCAAATACAAAATGGCAAACAACTGTTTACAAGGACAATTTTTTTTTTTTTTTTTTTAAAGTTAATGGATTAAGTGAATGTGAAGCATTTATTTGAAAGAGAAAAAATGCAGATGGACATTTTTTCCCATGTACTGTACTCACACAGTAGAGGCCCATGTAACTGTACAAAATTATTCAAAAGTGTACAGTATTTTGCACAATTAGTTAAGGCTTCAACAGGATGCCACTGGCCATTTTTTCTGGTCAAGCCTGTTGCTTCTTATTTTGGCCAATCAAACTTAAAAAGTAGTAACTGCTCATAACACAAGCATAATCAAGCAACTTAATTACCTTTTCCATTGCATTAGGAAGAAGAAGAGTTTTGGAATGACCTTATTGAGCAATACCTAACGCCATTAAAGACTGATCAGAAAAAGGAGGAAAGAATCAAAGAGGATCTGATGGACCTACGCAACAAGGTTGGTTAAAAAAAAAAAAAGAAAGTATTTTTTTATGATTATTTAATATAATATTTTATATTGTATCATTCCTTGTTCCTGTTAGCCATTTCACAAATTAATTGAAATGAAAATATTCTAATTAGCAATCAAAATAAATAAAGTAAGCCCTTAAATAATTGCCCAGTAAAGAGGTTTAAAGAAAATATAGTACTGTATAATCATCTATACTGATTACATTTAAAACTGTTATTTCATGAATTTTGTGTTTGTTCATTAGTTTGGTAAATTGTCTGAGTTATTGGAAAATGCCTGAATGTTTATATATATTAGAGTAATGACCTTACATAGCAATCTGGTCTAATTATCTTCTTTACCTTTTCAGGCAAACTTTGTGTTTTTTATCTGCAATCTTCTATGGATTGTGGCTACTTTTTTCCTGCAAATCATTGGCACCTCAGTGACCATCCCAATTCCAAAAGTTTATGCCAATGGAACTATTGACAATCATACACCCCTTTTTATTGATCCAATTGGACTGATGTTCCTCATCAGCTTTGCAGGCCTTCTTATTATCCAGTATTTTGCTATGCTGTGGCACAGGTACCAAAAATAATAATCTTGTGTTATATGACATTAGTGCTCTGAAGGGTTACTGTTTGATATGAACATGAATTTTTTTTTTTTTTAGAGTACAGACTTTTATCCACTTCATTGCTTACAATGGGACTGAAGCTGAGGTTAACAGGAAGGCGAGGAAACACTCTGAGGCAGTGCTCACTACATTCAATGAAGAAAATGTGAGTTTTTTTCTTGTTATTGCCAAAATTGTTAATGCCTTGGAATCATTTATTGCTTCAAATATCTGTCAACCACAATGGTAGAGGCATTAATTAACTTAAAGGTTACTTTTTTTTCTTCAGAATTTTCTTTAGGAGAAAAACTGGAATCAATTAAAAGCCTACAAGAGGATTATATAAAAGATGAAGCTGTGATGAGAAACTCGGCAGCAACAGAAACCTGACAAATCTAAGGATCCTTAGACTTTACAATATTTATGCTTATTAGGATTGAAATGATTGTTACGACTGATGTTAGCCTTTTTGCTTAATGTTGTTTACAATTATTCGTTCTTTACCATTTATCATTATGTCAAACTATGAAAACCGTCAGTGATTTATATTCTAGCATGTGAGTCTGGCTAACTTTTTATTGAAATTGAAAAACTGCGCCTTTTGATTGAAGTTTCTACATCTATGTCCAGTACATATCTAATTTCTGTTTCAGGATGGAATGTTGCTTTTTGGCTGCTGTTTTAGATGCAATATGTAACAAGTGCATATCAAGATGAAATGAAATGTAACCTACACAAAACCAGGGCAGACAAACCTGAGTAATCATATTTCATTACTATACCAAAGTATTATTTATGTATTTATTCTTTGAATCTTATTAATATTGAGTATATGTATATATTTTTTAAACTATATTAAAGATAAAATATTTGAAAAAATACTCTGTTTATTTAGACATTCAATCTACAGAACTTAATCACAAAGGTCTCTTCTTCTTTCATTTTGTGAACTGGCTGAGATTTTTTTTTTTTAATTCATGTTGCATATGAATGTACCATCATGCTGTGACTATACATCTATAAATGTGCTTCTGAATATCAACAAGCCTCTAAATTGCAATGTGGAACTGGACTAAGCAACCTGGTCCTACTTTTTAAAATGTATTTTTAATGTATTTCAATATGCGGAAATAAACGGAGACTACTATAAAATAATCATAATGGAAATCATATTTCCTCCCCTATGGAAAAAGAAGGGCATTGTCAGAGATGGATATGGGACAGGATTTAAATGCTATTTATGTTTATAATTTAAACGTGAGCTTTTAATTAACAAAGTATACAGACACACACAGGAAAAGCCCGGTCTCAGCATGAAAACAAGAATCAGGACTAAGACTCATTATAGCTTAGCATTTGTGTAACAACAGGGGACATAATGGTAATCTGAACAAAAACAGACCCCAGAAAACCACAACTGTACAATCTCTACGAAAACACACTAAAACACTAAAACACAGGCTTCAAATAAACTAACTAATCAGAATATAACAAGGAACAGGTGAAACAATCAAACGCATATGATTAGTGACATGTGAGGTGCAGTGTATGCTGGGAACTGAGCAAAACAAATGTCCAGAACAAAAGTCCACATAAGTGTCCCTGATGAAACCAGGCATAGCATTAGCATGACATTCTCTAACCAATGCAGTGATGCCATATTGAGCATCCAGTTGGCACTGCCATCGTGTCCTCAAAACAACCAGGGAATACATAGGGTGTCACAGATCATGACTTCGGCAGAGGAGAGCATTACTCATACCTAGTGTCAACATCTGCAGAAACACGACTTGCCTTTTATTGAACTCTTCTATGGAATGTTGTCTTGTTAACCTTTACAGAAACAGGGCTTGGCTTTTAATTAAATCTGGTGTAGAAATTTGTCTCCTCATAATCTGCCTCTGCATACTGATCTGGAACTGCGACTGTGTCTTTGGAGTCCATCAGGTCGACATCGAAAGGGCACTGAGCAAGCCACATGGCTACTGTACTGTAGTTCCAGCACTGGTTGGAAAGCCACAAAGACTTCAAATAAGTACTACATCCATTTTGGATTTGCTCTTAAAAAAGTGTTAGACATTCAGAATCACAGCATCCAAAATGACAATAAAACACGGTTTTTAATTTATTTAATTTATTATATTATTTAAAAAAAATTTTATGTAATAATATTTAAATATTACAGTAAAACAAAACAATGGGATTGAAAGTATGTTTTTCTTCATAAAAATTAATAGGAATTATTTAATTCTCATTTGCTTATAAGAGTTGTAAATAAATGTTTGTGTGGTCTGTAGAGGATTTTCACATTCTAAATTTGGCTGTGACATTCTTAAGTTTGGGAATGGCTGTTATAGTAAATAAACACACCTTTTTTTTAACGAACTACCATTGTAATTCTAAGACTGACTTGAGTGAATGGGCGGGGTTGCATGGGTTTGTACAAAGAGACACACAAAACACTCAAAATATATATATATACACACACACACACACACACACAACTCCATACAGACAGTATCCTGATCTCAGGATTGAACAAACAGTGATGTGCTGATCTTATCCATTGTGCACCATCCTTTCCCAAGGTTGCTCTGCTCAACAGAACCGGTTCTGTTAGTTCACAGACCACAATTCTTTACAGCTTTTGTTACGACCCTTGGTGTTCTAGGGGTATACAGGTCACACACTTAAATTTGTAAGACATTGGCAAGTTGAACTTCCAGCACGGGTTGGAACCAAAGTAATGACAAACAAAATACTTTATTAGCAAAGGGTATTTATTTACATAAAGTACAAGAGAAGTGGTACCAAGTGAAATATTTACAAGTGAAAAGAATTGTTTAAAGTCAGGCACTAATAGAAAGACTGGCAATGGGTGCAGCTGAAAATAAACCCCCCAAAAAAAACAGGCTACACTATCTAAATCAAAAGGGACACATAGGTTGGCACGCACCATCTTACCTAGTGTATCTCTAGACAGCGGGTTACCAACATGTTGACATGTATACCATGTGGCTTACTTCCCTCAACTACAAAGCATATTCAAAAAAACAAAAAGTGTAGGAAAAGTGAGTCTCAAGACTGACTCTAATTCATGATACGGCTTCTTAAAAGCCAGCTGGAGGATGGGGATTTGTTGAAGTACTGAGATGTGCAGCAGCCAATCAGAAGAGTGGAATGACGGAATTGGTTGACATAATGGAACATGAGCCAACCAATCAGAAGCAGCAAGCAATGGATGGAACCACTAAGAAACCTGAAATAAGAGAAAAGGGCAACAGACAAAAAAAACAACCACCCAGTAATGTTCTGGAATGTAACACTGTAATTAATATTGTTATTCTCCGTCACACATGTTTACGTCATTAGGAAAATTGGTTTCTCTTTCCTGTGAAAGTAATTGTTTACACAGGTTTAAGTCGTTAATAATGATGGTGTCTCTTTCCTGCAAGAGCCTACAAACCATCAACTAATTTTGACACCTTTAGTCAACATAAGAAAGGGTCATGAAGAGTAGCTGTCTCTTAAATGTTTTCACATTTGTTTAAGTCATTAAGAAAATTGTTGTCTCCTTTCTTGTGAAAGTACAGTAAATGTTTACACATGTTAAGTCATTAATAATGGGTGTCTCTTTCCCATCCGAATATACAAAACATCAAACTAATTGTGACGGTTTAACGTCAAAGGTGACATGTGGAAGAGTCATTAAGAGTAGTTGTCTCTTAATTGTTTATGCAGTTGTTTACAACTGTCTTCTAAACCCCCTGCATTAACACATTAACATTAACACACAATCAAATGTTTTCTAAACTTTCTTTAAAAGCATAACGCAATATTAATTAATGTAAGGATAACCTACACCAATGAATTAATGAATGTAAGGGAATGAGAATAATCACAGCTGTGATAGGAATAGCAAATTCCTATAAGCTGCTAACACATGAAACAATTCCTGATTCAAGGAACACATCCAAGTGAAGACCTTCACTTTTACAGAGTCTCCAAAGAACCTCTTCATTCCTCTGAGACCATGGCTTTCGAAACGCTAAGAAGAAACGCTTTTCCCTGTTTGATGATATTCAAGTCATTTTACAATAAGGACCGAATGGAGATGTAAAACAGTTTTAAAAGTTGACTTCGATTTTCTGTTTAATTATCAAAATGGTTGTAAATTTACATATACTTACAACTTTTAACCAATAGTTCAATAGATTTTCATCGGGTCGTCTGGTCGGGTTGGGGCGGGTAAAGAAATTGTCACTTTATTTGTGGGGCGGGTTGGGGCGGGTCATTAAAAAGAAAATTTAATAAAAAATCCATGTATGGGAATATCTATTTTCATATTTTATTAAGTTCTTTGATAAGGTTACGTCATGTGACAAGTCACGAAAGCGCCAAGCAGCTACCGCTACCAAAAGTGAAGATGGAAGACGAAGTGCGGGAGAATTTGAGGTCGGGAATTTATGCCTAGTATGTATATTTTACGGTAGCAGTGCGGGACGGGTTGTAAAATGAAATATAGTGGTGCGGGCCAAATAATTTCATAAAGGCGGGAACCGCGGGTTGGAAAAATACCCGACCCGCGCATCACTAGTGTGTGTGTGCGCGCGCGCTCGCGCAATGCATGTGTGAACATGTGTAGAGAGAGATATTAAATGTCCTCATTACATTCATGCGCGTTTTATGCGCGT